>JANTPZ010131933.1:0-11230 GCA_025593235.1 Vachellia pachyceras
CATTATTTGGATTAATTAAATGGATATGATTTGATCATATCAATTTAATCCAAATTAAGATTGTAAAATTTGAATTTCACATTTTGAATTTCAAATTTTGAATTTCAAGATTAGATCTTGAATATTGGAATTGCAAGATTAGATGTTGAATATCCCTTTTGAAATTTTGAATTTCAAGATTGGATCTTGAATATTGGGATTGCAAGATTAGATCTTGAATATCCTTTTGAAATTCGAATTTCAAGATTAGATCTTAAATATCCTTTTGAAATTTTGGATTGCAAGATTAGATCCTAAATATCCTCTGAAATTTCAAATTGTAAGATTGGATATTGAATATCCTTTTGAAATTTTGAATTGCAGGATTTGATCCTAAATATCCTTTGAAATTTTGAATTGCAAGATTAGATCTTGAAATTCAAATTCAAATTTTTTTAAAGATTAATAAAAGATTAATCTTAAATTATGATGAACTTCGTGAGCTTTATAAATATGAGTGCTCATGAACAGAAGCGGCATCCATTTTTCTAAACTTGAATTCGCTATTGAGCCATGAAACCCTAGAGAGAGTGAAATGAAGAGGCGCTAGCACGCTGCTATTGTTGGAGACTGTTCGTGTGGATACCGGTAGAGGGAGGCGATTGAAAGAACATCGGCTCCTTGTGATTGAAAGCAAGAGCGCGAAGGTTGTGGAATCTGAAGAGATTCAGACGTAAAGGAAGGGACAATCTCGAAATGTAAAAGGTACGCCTTCATTTCCTCAATCTAAATGCCTTTGACATATCAGTATTTGGGATTAGAAAATTTTAAATTCTGCTGCGTGTACATTCTAATTCTAACAATTCAAAAATTTCATTATCATTTATATGCCATAGCAGTCAAGATCACGTATCATACACAAAACAACAAGTTCATACATTATAGAATAATGCACCATTCACAACAAGTTCATAAAATAGTTTAGAAGAGTTAGTAGTCTTGCTACCTCTTTAGGTTAGATTCCCTTGAGCTTTAAAGCTCTCTTGGATAACCTTCCAAATGTGCTCTTGAAGGTCTCAACTTCCTAACCATAATACCAAGGCACATCCATCATCTTCATATCATTCATCAAGCCATAATTTACAAAAACGCAACAATAACCCCTCTTGCATTTTCAAGACCCTAACAACTTTCAAACTTGATTTTATGATTCCTAATGCTTCCCAAATATTTTTCTTACTTTTAACCTACACAAATTTTCCTTCTAAAGCCATTGGAAGCATTAGAATCATCAAAATCCCACTCCCTCTATTTCTTTTGATTTTTATGAAAAACAGAACAAAGAGGGAGGGTTTGGATTTTTCAACTTTTCTCATGTATTCTTGCCTTTTCCTTCTTCCAAATCATGATTCAAGCATCAAAATACTCAAACACACTCTTCCCCTCAAGACCTCAAAAGGACAGCACCTCCCCATACTCTTAGGGTTTCCAAAATCCCAACAACAACAACTTTCATTAAACTACTCATGACAACTTAAAGAGAAGCTTGCAACCTTTAATACCTATTAAAACCTTTCATTTTCCATTTTCACCTTTTGAAACCCTAGCCTCTCATCTTAAAAAAGAGAGACTCATTCAAGGAATCAAACCATTAGAAAGGTGAAAGAGGTTGCAAGACACAAGAAAGATGTTGATTTGGGTGCTTGGAACTTTACCTTGTGTGTGTGCTTGCTCTTCTTCCTCTTCTTGGCTTGAGGATGACGGTTTTTGAGAGCTTGGGAGGAGAGAATTTTTAGACCAAAGAGAGAGGGAAGAGGTGGTGGTTTTTGGAGAGAAAAATGGGGAGTTTAGCTTATTAAAAGGCTCTTTAAATAATGAACGGCTAGGATTTAAACTTGGGGACCAAGTTTAGCTCTTTAAGGCTTACGATTGTGCCAAGTGTCAAGTTCTTGTGGTTCTCTTAAAGCTATAATTATTACTCTCTAGCTTGGCCTCCAAAACTAGGTTAGGCTACTGGCTCTCCGGTTACTTGATCCGGTGGCACGCATTTCCGTAAAGTAACTTTTACTCGGTTAAATATCTTTTCACTTTTCTGGAGACTTTCCCTTTCATGTGGTACCATTCCCTAGGCATCCTTGCCTAAGTGGTGTCATTCCCTAGCCCAATATGTCTCTGAGTTTCCTCATAATTCGTCAGGATTCCTTGGTTTGCGTGCAACACCGTAAAACGGGCTTTCAGCAGCCAATTTGACTTAAGGGCATGGAAAAATTCAATATTTTTCTCTGATACTCCAGCTCTTTTCCGTTTCTCAAAATTCTTCCCGGGTTTTCCATAATTAATTTTCTAAGAAAACACTTTTTCGGGGCTTTCGGGCACCGTTATTCTCCGTACTTTGAAACTACCCGCACCGGATACCAGGTAATAATTTTTTTGAAACTACCCGCTCCGGATACCAGGTAATACTTTGAAACTTTGAAACTACCTCGAATGATTAGTTCTCAGTCGTCCTTAACTCCGAAATCCTTTAATTACGAAAATGTCATTGCCATGTCTTACTTCCACTTATTTACGAAAATGCCACTACCTTCTTATTTCTTCCTTAATTACCCAAAATGCCACCACTTTTTCTACTCTTTCTTAATTCCAACTTTACCCTTGGTTGACTTTTGACATTTTGACCAACTTTGACTTTTGGTTGACTTTGAATTTTTGGTCAACTTTGAATTTTTTATTGACTTTTGACCAAATTAACAAAATATCCTCATTATTAGATGACATTTTATGCCCTAGGCCTTTTTAATTAAAATGACCATTTTACCCTTGTTATATAAGCTAAATGACCATTTTTCCCTTAGTCATTTTTACTTAGAATTCTTAAGATTAGGGACTTAGTCAATTATGATCTTTCTTTCCTTTAGGCATTTTCCTTTCTATATTTCCACATCCATGACATTAAATCATCACATAATTTACCGGCTTACCCTCTATTTCCAGTCACAGGAATATACAGATATTACATAAACAATCTATAAAAACAAATTAATAATTAATTAATCCTAGAATTCTGACAATTATATTTAATTTAAAGCAACATGGCCTGTATTTTGTCACTGAGGGAATAACAAAGACTATACCTGGCAATGTGGTTTTAGTCTACGGGGTCAACCCACCAAGCCATGGCAGGTTGGGTTGGAAAAAATCAGGCCCGTTTGAATGCGGATCCTTATTTTGACTCGCACCCTCGTTGGTCTAACCCACCAACTCTTTTTTAAAAAATAATTAAAATTAATTTATAAAAAAATATGTCAATAATTCTAAATTTAATGTGAACCTATTTAATATTGGATGTTTATTGATAATTTGATTGATTTATATTTACCTTGAATTCAATTTTATAAGGTGTATTATATATCTTCAAATTGTATTATTTAAAATTTGAATTAAATAATTTATGTTCAAGTTGTAGTATATTTTATAAATTAAATTTATGAAGAAGAATATTTCTTTTTAGGTATTAAAAAATAAAAAGGTATTTCAAGTCCAAATTGAAAATTGTTGTAGGCAAAAAATAAGAAAAATTAAAAAAAAGATGATGGTCTGGGTTGGGATTTTCCCAACCCTACATGCGGATATGAGTCCGGCCACGGCTGGCGAGCCCATAACCAGCAGGTTGGCCCGCATTACCACCTCTAATATAGACCATACGTATGAATCCATACAAAACTATGTTTTCTCTCTATGCTTTTTCTTTTGGTTTCTTTCAAAATATACGTTATGTATTTATCTACAAAGTGTGGAGTACTCAAATTCCATGTAACATGATTCAATTTCATGACAAATCGCAACTCCCAAGCAAGTGATTGAATAAAATTAGCACTTTCCTCGAGTAAGATAGTTGAAAATTATTTGAATAATTCTAGCTAGGGTTAGGTTAATTGGTACAAGGGAAGCATAGTGGGTAAAAACTAAGATGGAGAGAAAAATAAAGGTACGCATGAAAATGGGATGTGGACTTGCTAACCTCTGGGATAACGTATTATTTCAATTCCTTGAGTTTTTTGTGACTTTTTATTCATTGATGCATATTTTGGCTTTATCCTTATTAAGTATGGGCTTATAGAGTTTAATCTTTTCCAAGGTATATTTTAGTAGAAGAATTAGACATTTTAAGCCACTTGGAAATGCGTTAAAAGCTTGTATCAAAAAAGAAATGCTTTGCAAGCATTGAAGATAAAAGTTGATTGAGAAATACATTGTGAAAATCAAATATGAACAAACTGGGCCTGAACCATAGGCAGACCTCTTCACTTGCGATATTAAAAAGAACTCATTTTTTTCAAAAGCAAAAATGAGCTGCCATAACTATATTTTGGTTGCATCCTAACTAAAATAGAGGAGAAATGAGTTACAACAGAATATTACTGTTGGAAATTATGCCATACGGGCCAATCATTGTACTTCACACATTATTTATTTTAATGTATTTTCTCCATTTAATTATCACAACTTTTGCATGTTTATTATGATAATTGCATCCATGGGCAAATTATGAATATTATCCTAAATGTCCCTGGTCGGTTATCTATGTGGGAACATAGATAAAGTAAGATTAGTATGACTTTGATAAGGTATGGAGATACGAGTCAAAGTCATGGGCACTTGTAAGAGTACAAGGTGATGGACCGACCCGCTACGAGAAAGCTGCATGGATTAAGTCATTAACTTATCTCATATGTGATCACATCACAATGCCCTTTGACCTGAGATTATCATGGATTCCTGCATGAAAGTCACTAAGCTTTGACCTGGTCAAAAGTCACCTTTGACCGGGTGATGATAAAGGCTATAATTGGGCTTAAGGGTTTTCATGTGGAGGAATATAACTAATCAAGATGGGATTTGTCCCTCACATTAGTCGAGAGAGATATTACTGGGCCCCTCGATGAGTGAGTCTGAGAAATGTATGGCCACACTATAACGAAAAGGAGTTTTTGTTTTCTTTGATCAGACTACTCAGGGATCGAGAAAGTAATGGCCGGGAATAGGAGGATGACATCATCCATACCTCATCCTTGACCGAGATATCGCGTGACAAAAGGGACGTGATGTGGTTGCATAAAAGGTTACGTCGTGTTAACGATCCCCATATGATTTGGGTAGTCGTAATGTCTTGCTAGAGACCTCTTGCGACTTGTGGGCTTATGGTGAGATTAGCCCACTGCCAACTTTATATGGGCCTACAGGGTCGCACGCAAAAACAGCCCAACATAAGCTTTATTTCTATGGTTTATTTGAATTTTAAATATATATGTATATATGTTGAAATTTGAAATTGCACAATATTATGTAAATAATATTTGTGTGTGTTAGTTTAATATTTAATTTATTTGATAAATTAAATAACTAGCATTAATTTAATTTATAATGATAAATTAAATCTGTTGGCTCATTATTTGGATTAATTAAATGGATATGATTTAATCAAATCAATTTAATCGAAATTAAGATTGTAAAATTCGAATTTCACATTTTGAATTTCAAATTTCGAATTTCAAGATTAGATCTTGAATATTGGAATTGCAAGATTAGATCTTGAATATCCTTTTTGAAATTTCGAATTTCAAGATTGGATCTTGAATATTGGAATTGCAAGATTAGATCTTGAATATCCTTTTAAAATTCGAATTGCAAAATTAGATCTTGAATATCCTTTTTGAATTTTGAATTTCAAGATTAAATCTTGAATATTGGAATTGCAAGATTAGATCTTAAATATCCTTTTGAAATTCGAATTGCAAGATTAAATCTTGAATATCCTCTGAAATTTCGAATTACAGGATTAGATCTTGAAATTTAAATTCGGATTTTTCAAGATTAATAAAAGATTAATCTTGGATTATGATGCATTCCATGAGTTTTATAAATATGAGTGCTCGTGAACAGAAGAGGCATCCCATTCTGAATTAGAATTCGCTCTTGAACCACAAAACCCTAGAGAGAGAGTGAAACAAAGATGCGCTAGTACGCTGCTATTGTTGGAGACTGTTCACGTGGATACCGGTAGAGGGAGGCGATTGAAAGAACGTCAGCTCCTCGTGATCGGAAGCAAAAGCGCAGAAGGTTGTGGAATCTGAAGAGATCCAGATGCAAAGGAATGGATAATTTCAAAACGCAAAAGGTATGCCTTCATCTCCTCGATCTAAACGCCTTTGACAGATCAGTATTTGGGATTAGAAAATTTTAAATTCCGATGCCGTATGTTCTAATCCCAACAGTGGTATCAGAGCCAGGTCAATTGTGCGTTTAGATTGAGTTTGAATGATTAGCATGAGATGTATGCTTTCTTGAATTCATATGTGCATTATGACTAAGAATATGATATATAGATGATATATGGGTTCTCGTATTCTTGAAGCATGTATGTTGTAAGTATATATGAATGATGTATTTGATACATAACATATGCATTTTGATTCTGTATATGATATATGATGTATGTGTTTTCGAATATATTCGTATGAAGGGATATATGTTCGTATACATATGATGTATACACAAGTGTGGTTTTGTTCTCATGAATAAGTTCATACGTTCATACGGTTATGGATTCGTATATGATACGAATCTGGAATACATATGATGTATTGTTTTGCTCGACCCCGTATGAGTAGCACAATATAATCTGAACATAATAAGAATAATTTGTATTGTATAAATTATTGCTTATTGTGATTTGTTCTTGAATGATTGAATGGGTATGGTGAAACAACATGGCTTTAGTTTTACAAGGATTGTAAAATTTAAATACGGCCTGCGTGTCGTGCCTTCTTCTAAAGATGCTAGATGTACATTCTTCTCTCATCTCACTCCCCTCGTATGTTCAAACGAGGTTTCTTTCAATGTAATCTTTTAATCTTTTCTAGAATTCCTCTCATTGGCTTGGGAGGATTCAGGTTAAGACAGCCATGTTGTCTCACGTTTATTATGTTTTTTATTAGATCATTGCATGATAGTTTACGATAATTAAATATGGTATTGTATGAGATGCAATAACAACCCGTATTATATTCGTAAAATTAATTCGTTGAACCCTCCAAATGAATCTTAAGTCATAATGTTGCTAATTAATGAATAATTGTCAAAATCTCGATCGCTCAGTTGTAGGTTCCACCCAAGTGGATGTATTTGAGTTATCTTGGGAAGACAATCATGAGTAATGGTGCTACTCACACAATTCATTATTGTCTTGACTTAATTGAGATTATCAAAACGGTTTTAGATCTCAAGGCATTAGATGGGATTAAACATGCTGGGTCATATGATGACCGAATCCCATAAAATCTAAGAGTTACATATGATGTAATTGGTAAAGGGTTACCTACCTAAATAACTTAAATTTAATGTCTTGCTAAAGCGGAGTTAAATTTAAGTGATATATGGATCTTAACTCACTAATTATATTGAGGGTTATTAATTCAGTGGGAGATTACTTATATGCTTTGCGTATTTTGAGATTGTAGAATCATGTTCATTAGTAATACTGCTACACCATCACTGTGATCGATCTTTCAGAAGGGCAAACTTAATGGAACGAACTTTCTTGACTGGTTCAGGAACTTGAGAATTGTTCTCAAGCACGAAGAGGAAAGGAAAGGGCATTGGAAAGGGTAAAGGCTTTACTGGTAAGACCAAAAGGCCAAATAAACCTGAAACCAAGTCCACGCCGGATAAGGCTAAGCCTCCAAAGGATAGAGTCTGCTATTTCTGCAATGAACTTGGTCATTGGAAAAGGAATTGAAAACTCGTCTTAGAAGATCTGAAAAAAAAAGAAAGGATAGCGGGGCTATCTCTTATGGTATTTATGTTATAGACATTCATTTTTCTACTTCCTCTACATGGGTATTAGATACTGCATGTGGTTGTCACATCTGTACGCATGTACAGGGTCTCAAGGATAGTAGAAAATTGAAGAAACGGGATATGGACTTATGCATTGGAAATGGAACAAGAGTTGCTGCTTTAACCATAGGCACTTATGAATTAGTTCTGCCTATTGGGACATCCTAATGATGGAAACATCTATAACATAATTATCAAAAAGGATTAAACTAAACGATTTAAATCCAACCTACCTATGGCATTGTCATCTAGGCCATATAAATGAGAAACACATTTCTAAACTCCATCAAGATGGATTTCTTAACTCATTTTTCAATCAATTGACACGTGTGAATTTTGTTTATTGGGAAAGATGAATAAGCCACCTTTTACTAGGCATAGTCAGAGGGCCTCTGATTTGTTGGGCATCATACATACACTATGTGGACCACTAAATACGCCTGTCGGAGGAGGTTATTTGTACTTCATTACTTTTATAGATGATTTTAGTAGATATAGTTATGTCTACCTAATGAAACATAAATCTGAATCTTTTGACATGTTCAAAATATTCCAAAATGAAGTGCAAAACCAACTTGGCAAGAAAATTAAGGGCCTTCGATTTGATGAAGGAGGCGAATATTTGAGCCAAGAGTTTGTTGACCATCTTAGGGGTTGTTGGATAATCTCACAACTCACTCCTCCAGGAACACGACAATGGAATGGAGTTTCTGAAAGGAGGAATCGAACTCTATTAGATATGGTTCGATCTATGATCAGTAAACAGATCTTTCACCTTCCTTTTAAGGCCTTGCATTGGAAATAGTTGCGTTTACACTAAATCATGTTCCATCTAAGGCAGTTGAAAAGACAACATATGAGATATGGACTGAAAAGAAACCAAGCTTATCTTTTCTCAAGATTTGGGGATGTGAGGTCTATGTTGAACAGTAGGCCTCCGATAAATTATCAAACAGATCCTCCAAATGCCTTTTTGTGGGGTATCCCAAGGAAAGAAAGGGATACTATGTCTATTATCCCACAGAACACAAAGTGTTTGTTGTTTTAAACGATGTCTTTCTAGAAAGAGAGTTCATCTCTAAAAGAACCAGTGGGAGCAAATTGCATCTCGAAGAAGTTCGAGAATCTCAAGACACCACAGAACCATATATGGAAGACAGAGAAGACTCACAAGATGTTGTTGCCTCTTCAAGTAACACAAGGCCTACGGAGGTCTGATAGATCATGACAACCACCTCAGAGTTATGTATTTCTAGTTACTGGGAGTCATGATGTGTTGCTCATTGAACTCACTGAGCCAACCACCTATCAAGAGCCTATAGTAGGACCAAACACTGACAAGTGGCTAGATGCCATGAAGTCTGAAATGCAATTCATGTATGATAATCAAGTATGGACCTTGATTGACCCACCTTAAGGTGTAAAAACCATTGGGTGCAAATGGGTTTTTAAAGAGAAAACCGACATGGATGGCAAAGTTAATGTCTTCAAGGCAAGACAGGTTGCAAAAGGATTCACACAAACTCATGGTGTTGACTATGATGAAACCTTTTCCCCAGTAGTAATGGCCAAGTCAATCAGAATCCTTCTTGCCGTTGCAGCATATTATGACTATGAAATATAGCAGATGAACGTCAAAACGACCTTCCTTAATGGAAAGCTACTTAAGGATGTGTACATGACACAACCTGAAGGTTTTGTGTGTTCAGAGGACTCTGGTAAGGCATACAAGTTTCAACGATCCAATTATGGATTGAAGCAGGAATCACGGAGTTGGAATCATCGTTTTGATGAAGTAGTTAAAGAGTTTGGCTTCATTCAAAACATGGATGAATCTTGTGTTTACAAGAAGGTCAGTGGGAGCACAGTTGTATTCCTGGTGCTTTATGGTAAAGACATCCTACTGATTGGAAATAACATTTGTAATATCCATAATTTCAATGCTAGCTGAAATAAATCCTAATCCGATAATTAGAAAATGAAAAGAGAAATCAGAGGTAAATAGATTATAAAGAAAGTAAAGCTATAGCAAGAGATTGTAAAGTTAGAACTGGCTTGGTTTATGGAGTTCCGAAAGAATTCCAAAGTTGAATATAATTGCCCTAGAGTAATGTGAGGATGAGAAATTTATAGAAAAGGACCCATAGGTCATTTAATAAAAGATTAAGGGCATAAAGGTCTTTTAGTATTAAAAGTAAGGGCAAAATAGTAATTTTGCAAAAAGTAAAGAAAGTAAGGGCAATAAGGTAATTATGAGAAAGTGGAAGGGCATTTTGGTAATTTGACAAAGTCAAAGTCAAAAGTCAACTTTTGACCAAAATTTTTAGATGCCCAATGGATAGAGCCCGACTATGGATCACAACCACGAAACACGGATTTTCCAAATTCAAATTAGATTTTTATTTATTTAATTTTGAACGGTGAAAAAGGGAAAATAATTATTTAAGGTACCAGGAGCCCTCCAAAAACTTAGAAAAAAATATGGAAAATCAAGTGAATTTTATAGCATTTAATAAAATTATTTTCCATTCTATGATTAAGGCAATTTTCCCGAAAATTCCTAAAATATAATTATTTCAAAAATTAATTTTGAACAATCTAGAAGCATTTTGGAAAAAGGAAAAGGGTTAGAGAATTAGTGAAAAATATAGTATTTTTCAAGGCCCTAAAAGAATTTTGCTCTTCGATTGTACGTTTTCAGGGATTTCGGATAGAATAAATTAATCCTGTAAAATTTGAGAAAAGTAAAGGGTATTTTGGGGATAATAATTTTGTTATATTCAATATGAAATTATGGAGATTAAATGAGAAAGAAAATATCTCCAGAAAAGTAGAAAAAGATTTACCGGAATAAAGTTAAGTTTACCGGTAAAAAGTGCAATCGGTAAAAGTAACTGAATGGGATCCAATTTGGTTAGAGTAACCAAATGGTAATCAGATTTTTACAGCCATAAATATCACTTTATGAGGGTTATTAAGAGCTTGACAAGTGTCCCATATGTGGCACCATTCCAACCATTAGATCTCCTTTAAGTTGTAAGACACAATCTTACCCATTAATCCATTAAATGGGAATTATTAAAACAGCAAAATCTCTTCATCTTCCAGCCCATTCTGCACGACATAACCAGCAGCAAAGAGGAGCAAAGTGGCGTCATTTTTCCAAGGAAGAAAGGAGAAAAAGCTTGGTGAATCTTCAAGGTAAGTAAGCATACTACATTGTAATATATATGAAAATGATCCTTGCAACTTCCTCTTCCTCTTCCATGGATCAAAAATCTGATTTGGCCTCTCTTTTTCAAGTTTCATAACCTAGGGTTCTTGAGAGAAAAGTAAGAAAGAGAGGGATTTA
>JANTPZ010131937.1:0-12814 GCA_025593235.1 Vachellia pachyceras
CTAGGGTGAGCACGCTTAACTTCACTTTTCCTACCGGCTTTCATCCACAAGGCCAAATCTGATTCTGCGACTTCCGGCCCAGCAGCGTCAACTTTTTCTGTATTTTCTATCCGTGACCTCTATCTTGACTTTGAACTACTGGTTTGGCCATTTTTATCAAATGACCATACTGCCCTTGGTCATTATACTTAATGACATTTATGTCCTTGGCTTATATTCTTAGAAATCTCAAAGCCTTAGGACTAATCTGATCAGGGTTTCTTAATTCCACTAACATCTCCTTTTTCTGTACTTTTATTTCTGGGCCTTGTCTTATCTTATAACTATCGATTTGGCCTCTCTGTCGACTTACAGAAAAGGTGGATATTACAACTACCAGATAAAAGTATTATTTGGATAAAAGAAAATGTAATTGCTGACACATTGAGCAGAAAGACATGTGGCTATAATGATGATACAAGAGCAGAAGCTGGTATAAACCTCTGAGATTGATATGGAAGAAATGTTTAAGGAAAGAATCTTTGATAGTCCAGTAATATTTTAGTTGTTATGCATCCTAAGCTATTAGTAAGCTAGGATATGATCGTGTACTGGACGAAATATGCTATCAGAGATAAAGTTCCATACCTCAGTGTCATTTAGAGGCTAAAATGAGTTATAGAAGTAGTATGACGGGATAAAGTCAAGCATGAAATCCTGTCTAGTGACTATTATGCCAGAGATAAACAGAGGCATAAGGTTTGAATAGTTGAAACATGGTTATGATACAAAAGTGCTATTTTGGGCTATATCTTGTGACAATTAAGTATAAGAATGAGTTGGGCAGACGTCAAATAAGTTGGGGTTATTTTTTCTAAAGAAATTTAAAAGTAGACAGTACCAGAGGTACTGGAGCTGCTAAAAGGCTTTATGATTATCATGAGTAAGCCAGATAGATTGTGATAGACACAGCAGCAATTTCAGTAACCACAACAGATATCCCAAAGTGAACCAGCCAAATTTACTAGCAATAAAGGCATAGTACTAGCAGTGGAGTTGAGGATACTTCGTAATGAACTATCTTCTAGTATATAGGCTTAAATCCTCATATGATAAGAGATTCCTATGAGAATGAATTGCAAAGCTGAAATGACCATTGGTGGATTGGTCAAGGAATCTTAAGAGTTACTGAAAGAAAAGTAAGGTAGCGCATCATAACGATATTGATGATGAGAAAAAAATGACATGGTACACCTCAGAATAGTAAAGGCAAGTAATCCAGAGTTTAATGATTCCTTAAGAGATGCAATTTAAACCAGTGATATTTCACTATGTTTTTAGGCATCGTAGAAAGGTGTGGCCCTCAGGCTTGATATGAATGTGAGAAGTAAACATCTCATCAGTGAATGCCACTGCTAATTGAATAAGAAAAATAGAAAAAAGTTCCCTAATTGGGACAAAGTACATTGAGTCAGTATGAGAAGAGGAAGTGCTCAACAAAAAGCATACCAAAGAATGCTTTAGCCAAAAAGTATCTCTTTAAAGTTTGGAATGGTGATTTTTCCATGCCATCGCCATAGTTAGGCGTATGATGATTAAAGTCACCACAGTTAGGCGAGCTACTTCCTAATAGACAGGAAGAAAGGCAAACCTTGATAGATAGGGGTACGCCAGACTAATTGCCCTAGCACAAGGCAAGCTACTTCCTGAGAGATGGGGAGAAACGCAAATTCTTGATAGACAGGAATAAATAGGAATCTTATGGGAAACCATTGTGAGCTTCTTATGTTGTTCCACAAGAAAGAAAAGAGTAACAGTAAGGCGTGTGAGGTAAACCATTCCCAATATGAAGAGAGAAAGAATGAGCTAATGGCAGTCAAAGACAGAGTTCCCTAAAAAGGTTTGGATGCCAGAGGAGCTAATGAGAAGAGTAGAATGACAGTCCTCTTTCTCTGTAATGTATTTAAAGATCAAAAGAAGTAGTAAGGATTAGTGAATCCTCAAAGATAGCAGTTTAGCATAGAGCATACATTGAAAGAATTAGACAAATGAAGGAATCAATGTCTAAGAGTTCAAGAAGTACAAGAAAAGAGATGTGGCTTGAGAAGAATGAGTAAGAGGTATGAAAGAAAAATGAAAAGTAGCTTGAAAAAGCTAACAATTATAATTAAAGTAATATGAAAAGATAAGTTCTAGAAAAGTGCTAGAGCAACAAAAAGGAAGGAGCAAGATCTCAGAAAATGACATTGGTTTGTATGGTTTGTCTTAAGGAATTATCAGTCTAGTTATTATTGGGGATAGATAACTTATTCTTAACACACGTTCCATGGTCTAAGGGTTTTTAAAGAGCAAGAATGACTCCCTTCATGATGTTATGAGGTAAGGGTCTAGGACCAAGCCTACTGAATGGCGCTGATATGCACAAGGTCATAATGGACCTCAAGAAAGAAGCCTATGAAGAGATGACCAGGAATGGGTTCAAGATAAGAAAATGTCCTCATGATGGATAGCTAGTACAAAGAGTGTAACACCTCCTATTTTCCCCCTATATGTTCATATGAGTTCACTTTTGAACCACTTTTGGGCCTTAGATATTAAAATTTGACACAAATTGTGAACTTGGATTTTCAAAACGTAACAAAAAAGTTGTTACTGTTCACGGGTCATTTTTCCAAATTTCTGGCCCAACTTTGAAAAATCATAATTAATTGTAGAAAAATAAAAAATAGAGTGGTTCCAATTTCTAAATTTATCTTATTAAGCTACTTATAGAGGGCATCTACTCATTGGCCCAAAAACTTGCCCATTTGAATCAGTTTCTTGCGAAACCATTCACTGTCCAATTGGTCAATTCCAGTTTTTCCAGATTTTACCTTAAACTTTGGAAATTCATATCTCTCAAAATACACATCCAATTTTTGCAAACTCTATATCATTTTAAAGCTCATGATGTGTAGTTTCTAAGTGCAAAGTTTCAGCTAATTTGGAGCTCGATTGCTATTTTTCCTTGCCATGTGAAACAGACTCATTTTTTAGGGCCTTTGGAACCCCTTAACTTTGAAAACCAATTTTTGTTAAAATTCACCAGAACCTCTTTTTGGTCCCTTAACTCTTCTCTAACATGCATAACTATTCCCTTACTATTCCTTGTTGATTTTAGTCCATTTTTAGGCATGCATCATCACACATTCACATGGTACCTTGTTTAGAGGTTTAGAGATACAACCAAAAACTTCAAGAGAATTAGCACTCAAATATTTACAGAAAAACCATTCAAGCAAGGAGCAACTTCTTCACTCATCAATAACTTTTTTCCTTACCCTTGCTTGTGCTTCTACCTACATGGGTAGTTAGGGGGAACGAGATTTGGAAATCCCAATAGCAAAACCACATAATCAAGATATTATGAATGTGCATACATAACTTTAAAGCATGTGTATGAACATATAAACATGTGACACATCAAAATTCAATTTAATATGCATATGGCCATAGCACAAAAGTCACATTTTATGCACAAATCATGCATTTTAATAATCATAAAAGTTTATATAACATTCACAACTCATTTTCATAAACATAAAAGGAGATTAGTAGGTTTTGCTACATTTTCTTTGCTTTCTTTTACCCCACTTCAAAAGTGCTCTTGGATCTCTTTCAAAGATGCTCTTGGAGATCTTAAAACCCTAAAAATCATGGCATAACATCCATATAAACATGCCATTACCAAGATGCAACAAAACTTGTAATAACGCATAAAACCCCCTTTTGGTTTTCTAAGAGTCTTACAAGTTCAAGACTTGATTTTTATGGCTTTTTAAGCTTCTAAAATCCATCTCTTAACTTTACCCTACACAAAAAAATCATTTTAAAGCAAATGGAACCATCAAAATGCTCAAAAACATAGCCTTTCTATTTTTTCTTTAGCTTGGACGAAAACAACAAAAATAAGGAAAGGAATGGTTTTTCAACTTTGCTCATGAAACCATGTGTTTCCTTGCTTCCAAAACCCCTTTTTCTTAAATTTGATCTACTCAAACACACATTCCCTTAGACCAAAAGAAATTTGGGCAGCACCTCCCCATAAACTTGAGCTTCCCAAAATTTTACAACAACACAAACTAACCAACAACAACCAACAACAAAGTTCATACTTCTCAAGAAACAACTTGCAACCATTTCCCACCATCAAAACCTTCTCTTTTCCATTTTAGACTCTTGAAATCCTAGCCATCCTATTCCCAAAAGAGAGACTCATTCAATGAACAACTCAAGAGGAAGGTAGTAGAAGGTTGCTAGCTTGAGAAAAGAGGAAGATTTGGTTGTTAGAAACCTTTACCTAGAGTTATGAAAGCTTGAAGCTCTTCTTTCTTGCTTGAGGGAGGCTTGAAATGAAAGGGAAGAGAGAGAGTTTTCCTAGTTAAAATTGTCTCTTGTAATTTGTGTGGTTGAGAGAAAAACCTGGAGGCCAAGACTTGAAATACTTGATGGGTATTGAGCCACTTGCCCTTGGCCTATTGCTTGCTGAAAAGTGGCTTTTCAGACTCCCTTTTTTGGTTTGGCTGGGCTGACTGGGCCCCTATATATCCAGTTATTTGATCCGGTGGCACACATTTCCATAAAGTTCCCTTTATACGGGTAATTATCTTTTTGCTTTTCCGGAGACTTTCTTTCTCATGTGGCACCCTTTCCTAGGCCTCCTTGCCTAAGTGGCGTCATGTTCTAGCCCATAGCATCTTCGGGTTTCCCTCGTAACTCTTCAGGTTCCTCGATTTACGTGCAACACCGTAAAATGTGCGTCTGTCGGTTAATTTGACTTAAGGACATGGAAAAATTCTATATTTTTCACTGATACTCCAATCCTTTTCCGTTCCTCCGAATTCATCCCAGATTTTCCGTAATTAATTTTCTAAGAAAATACTTTTTCGGGACTTTCGAGCACTGTTGTTCTCTATACTTTGAAACTGCCCGAACCGGACACCAGGTAATAATTTTATTAATTACTTTATGACCCAACTAAACTTTTCTCAGTTTGGGTCTCCAACATTTGAGAACTCCTGCTACCTCTAATAATTAGTTCTCAGTCGTCCTTACCTCCAACGAAAATGCCATTACTTGTCTTATTTTCCTCATAATTACCAAAATGCCACTACTTCTTCTACTTTTGCCATAATCACCAAAATGCCATCACTTTTCTACTTTTTCTTAATTCCAACGTTACCCTTGATTGACTTTTGACATTTTGGTACAACGTTGACTTCTTAGTCAACTTCGACTTTTAGGTTGACTTTGACTTTTTGGTCAACTTTAACTTTTTGACCAAACTACCAAAATGTCCTTGTTATTTGATGACATTTTACATCTTAGGCCTTTTATTCAAGATGACAATTTTGCCTTTGTCATTTGTGCCAAATGACCATTTTGCCCTTGGGTTATTCTTACTTAAAATTTTAAAACTGCAGACTTAGTCAATCATGATCTTTATTGTTTAGAGGCATTTTCCTTTCCATATTTCCATATCCATGTTCATTAAATCATCACATAATTTACTGGCTTATCCTCTATTTCAACTCGTAGGAATATACGGATATTACAGAGAGAGTACCCTTAACTATTTCCTTAGATAAGCCAAATGTCAATTAGAGTGAGCTTATTCCAATCCCCAAAAAATAGAAAGTAAAGAAAGGTAAATACAGAGTAGAGCTGTAAGTCCTGAATTAGTTATAATTATGCCAGCTAAAGAGCAAGATGAGTCAAAGAAGTGAAGTATGTTAGAAAGCTTCACAGATCAAAACTTAAAACCTCCAACATGATTATAAGTAGATGATCATGAGGTTAGTTAAATGATGAGAGATCTAAATAGCAAAGTAAAAATTTCTCTAAACTACGAAAGCTTCGAAGAGCTAAGGGAAGTGAGAAATCTTAAAAGCTCCCCATTGGAGTGCTAAGATTGAATCTTATATCCCTCTAAAGCCTATTATGATGCTAGCAGAAAAGAAAGAGAATAAGAAAAGCCCTTTTTGATTAAATGAACTCACTAAGTAATAAAAGGAAAAGATTAAAGAGCCAGTTAAGGGCAAAGATGCAGAAAGTGTCAAATAGCCAAAGTTAGGAAATAGTAAGACTAACTAAAGGAGATGACTAATTAAAGGTAAGGCAGCAAGTAAGATTTGCCTCAGAGATTTTATCTTGAAAATGAATGGTCAACTATTAAAGGTCAAGAAATCCTAGCAAAGAAAGGAACTGGCATAATTCTTAACAACAAATTGAATGGCTAAGAAGATAAAGCCAATGGAGATGTGACTAAAAAGTAAGTCAGCCATGCCAATAAGAGAAGATGACCAATAAAGCTAAGGATGTATATTATATATTTTTGAAAGATATCTCCAATAATGAAGATCAGGTCAGTCTTCAAGGTTAAAAGCTCAGCTAAAGAGATGTGCTGAGAACTTGAAAGCTAAAGACAATAGCTATTGTTTGGCCTACCCCCCAAGGATGAGTCAAATGTGCCAGGAATTTCCTTTTTCCCAGTTAAGGTGATCTAGCAAGGGCTAATATACCAAAGAAAGTTATGAGGGGAAACGGAATGGAAGGTAAGAGCCAAAAGTTTAAAGCCATTTAACTTGAGGATTAAATTTTGAGGACGAAATTTATTTTAAGGAGGAAGGAAATGTAATATCCCAAATTTTGTATATAGAAATAAAGGCCAAACTGAGAAATTACAAAATGATTTGAGCCCCATAAATAAGAAAAATAGAAAGGAAAATGCTTATAGACAAGAAAGGATGATCGACCAAATCCCCAGTCTTGAAAATTCTAAGTAAAAAATGACTAAATGGCAAAATGGTCATTTGGCCTAATAATAAGGGTAAAATGGTCATTTTGAATATTAAGGCATAGGGCATAAAATGTCATCAAATAATAAGGACATTTTGGTAATTTGGTTAAAAGTCAACAAAAAGTGAAAGTTGACCAAAAATGTCAAAGTCAACTAAAGGTGAGGTTGGAATTAAGAAAAGTAAACAAAGTGATGGAATTTTGGTAATTATGAGAAAAGTAAGAAAGGAAGTGGTATTTTCGTAATTATGGACAAGTACAAAATGCAAGGGCATTTTTGTAATTAAGGGTTTTTAGAGGACTGGAAGACAAAGATGTAATTAATTGAGGTAGCAGGAGTCCTCAAACGCCAGAGACCCGAACTAAGAAAATTTTAGTTTGGTACTAAAATATTTAATAAAATTGTAACCCAGTATCCGGTACTGGCAGATTCGAAGTACGAAGATCAACAGTGCCCGAAAGCCCCGAAAAAGGATTTTCTTTGAAAATTAATTACGGAAAATCAGGGAAGAATTTTGAGGAATGGAAAAAAAAACTGGGGTATCGGGGGCAAATATAGAAATTTTCCATGCCCTTTAGTCAAATTGGCCGCCTGAGGCATATTTTACGGTGTTGCACGCAAATAAAGGAGTTCCGACAAGTTACGAGGAAAACCCGGGGATGCTTTGGGCTAAGCATGATGCCACCTAGGCAAGGAGGCCTAGGGAATGGCGCCACATGAGAGAGAAAGTCCCCGAAAAAGTAAAAAGGTAATTACCGGGATAAATGTTATTTTACAGAAATGCGTGCCACTAGATCAAGTAACTGGACTGGCAGGGAACAAGTCAGCCCAACTAGACTTCTAGGAGAAGCCAAAAGTCACAAGTGGCACAGTCACAACCAACCAAAATCAAACTTGGTCCCCAAGAATCAATCTTATCCACTCCTTTTTCAAGAAGCCTTTTTAATTAGTAAAATTTCCCATTTTCTCTCAAAAATCCGTCCCTCCCTCTCGCTCCTATGATCAGATTTTTCTCTCCCCTTTAGCTCACAAAGACTCCATTCCCAATCAAGAAGAAGAGAACCAAGCTTCCATAACACAAGGTAATGTGTTCTAACAACCAAGCTTAATCTTTCTCAAGCTTTGCAACCTTCTACTACCTTTCTCTTGGTTTGTTTTCTTCAATGAGCCTCTCTTTTAGAAGATAATGCTTGGATTTCAAGAGTTGAAAATGGAAAAGAGAAGGCTTTAAAGGTGGTAAATGGTTGCAAGTTCTTCCTTCAGTAGTAGATGGTAGCTTGTTGGTTGTTTTGGTTGTTGTTGGAAGTTGTTGTTGAAACTTTGGAAACCTTAAGTTTATGCGGAGGTGCTGTCCATTTGAGGTCTTGTAGGGGAAAGATGTGTTTAAATCATATGATGCTTCAATCACGATTTGGAAGCAAGAATACACAGGTATTCATAAGCAAAAGTTGAAAAATCCAAGAACCCTTCGTTTTCTTTTTCTTTTCGAAAATCAGTGAAAAATATAAGGAGTGGGATTTTGATGGTTATAGTGCTTTCGATGGCTCTAAAATTATGTTTTGTGTACGACAAAGCTAAGAGATGGATTTAGAAGCCTTAAGGGCTATAAAGATCAAGTCTTGAACTTGTAGGACTCTTAGAAAACCAAAAGGGGGTTTTGTGCGTTTTTGCAAGTTTTATGGCATATTGATGGTTGTATGTTCATATGAATATTATGCCATGATCTTTAGGGATTTGAGACCCTCAAGAGCACACTTGGAAGGGATCCAAGAGAACTTTGAAGTTCAAGTAAAAATGAAAGCAAAGCTAAAGGTAGCAAGACTACTAATCTTTCTTTTAAGTTTGTAAAAAAAGTTGTGAATGTTGCATGAACTTTTATGATGACTAAAGTGGATGATTTGTGTATGAAATGTGACTTTTGTGCTATGGCCATATGCATATTAAAATGTTGTTTGCTATGTCACATATATTTATGATCATACACGTGCTTTAAAGTTATGCTATACACATTCACAATATTTTGGATTATGTAGTTTTACTATTGGGATTCCCAAATCTAATTCCCCCCAACTAACCATGTAGGTGGAAGCTCAAGCAAGGGTAAGAATGAGATTATTGATCGTTGAAGATATTATGTTTGCTTGAGGAATTTTGTGTAAATATGTTGATGGGTGGCCATCTATGATGCATGTTGTTAAAGTTGTAAACTATGAACATCTAGGATTCATGTTGTTAAAGTTGTAAACTATGAACCCCTATGTGAAGAAGCAAGTGAATATGTGATGATGCATGCATGAAAATGGACTAAATAAGATAAAGAATGATCAGGAATTAATCATGCATGATAGGGGTTTGATTATGAACCAAAACGAGATTTTCGTAATTTTTAAGAGAAGTTAAATTTCAAAACAAATGGGTTCCAAAGGCCCTGGAAACTGACTTGTTTCAAATGTCAATGAAAAATAGATAACAAGCTCCAAATGCTTGGAAATTAAGGGATATAAAGTTCGCAGAATTTGGATTTTTATTTTATGAGATATGAATTTTCAAAGTTAAGGGAAAAATCTAGAAAAAACTGGAAGTAACCATTTGAGCTACCAACTTCACGAAATAAACTGATTCAAATGGGCAAGAATTGGAATCAATGAGTATCTTTCCCGTATGGATCACTTAATAAGCTAAATTTAGAAATTGGAACCACTCATTTTTTATTTTTCTAGAATTAATTATGAATTTTCAAAGTTGGGCCAGAAATCTGGAAAATGGGCCAGTGAACAGTAACAACGTTTTGAAGAAAAAGAAAAATTTTCAAGTTTACTAAAAGGCCAATTTGAGTCATCCAAAGCCCAAGTGACCTAATATGAGCAAATAGGGAAAATAGGAGGTGTTACATTTAACAACTCATTCTTTTACATTATTTAAGTCATTATAAAAAAAATCTAAAGATGTCACTATCATTGCAAATGCAAGAAAAAACTTAAATAATGACCCCAATGGATTTCACCTCATATTTGAAGTAGATACAAACAACTATAAAGAGTATTACCAAAATTGTGCAAATGACTAAAGTGTAATCAATTTCCTTACTCAGTATTGCTCCTACCTTCCCCTTATTTATAAAACTCTCAAGGGTAATTTCAACTTTTTCGACAAATTTCACAACAACAAAAAAAGCTTTTTCACTGGGGATTTTCCTGCAGATTTCAATCTGTGGGTATAAGATTCGTGGAAAAAATTCGCAGGAAAATCCATATGTAAATATATGAATCCCTAGTAGAATCCAAAGGAAATCTAGAAAAATGAAAAATATATTTATAAATTTAATAACATTTTCCAATATCCCACAAGCATTAGAAATACACAAAATATATCATTTACAAATTTTAGAGAATAGTATAGTTAAAATACTTCAAACAAGTCTTAATTACAACAAATCCTAAAAGAGAAACATAGTTTGGCACTTAAAACGAACACATATAAAAGTGTTCTAATATGTCATTTACACAACGAAAACATAGTTCAGCCAAAATCTCAGCTTTCCATCAGGCAGGTATGAAAACGCTTGACGTTGGAATTGGAAGTAGTCACAATGTTCATGATCATCTCTTCATATCTCATTGCAAGGTAAGATATTTAAGACAGTTTCTTTATTCTTTTTCTTCTTCTTGAAGCTTCCAAATGACAAAACTCTATAGACAACATCAAGAATATGACAATGGAAGATCATCTTAGACCAAAGGCTTGTATGTTTTTACATTTTTTCAGTTTCCTTGCCCTACCATCTGATGACCTGGGAAACAATACCACTACAAGTGAGTAAAAGAGGAAGGAAAAAAGAAGTTAAAGATCATTTAGACAAAAACACAAACTAATCACAATTATAAGGCATGAGTTATGATGAGATCAATCATTTTCCTACTACACTTTCTATTTGTAAATAATGTATCCACCTTTTTCATAAGTTATATAATGTTTGTATCTATCCCACATGTACTTTATTTAATGGATTTTTAATTTACATGACCCATGAAGCTTATATGGTGAAAAAGGGAAGGTTCATCCATATCAAGAGAAAAATATCCAAAGCCATTTATTTTCCATGATGTTAGGCTAGTATTTCTACCTACCCCATTGGCAACACTCTTCATCTTCATGTGGCTTCCCATTAGGATACTCTTGACCATTTACGAGATCCTCCTAGGTCTCGTTTTACCCTATAAACTAGCCTAGTTCTTGGATGTTTCAGTGGTATTCACATCAACCTCAAGTCCCATTATAACCCTAGAAAGTCCCACAAATCCAAGGGGTTCCTATTTGTGTGTAACCATAAGTACATGCAGTAGGAAATAATAGACGAGTTAATTTGTCATGCATAAAAAACTCCAAAGAATACAACTTTATCAAGAACTAGTAAGGAGTTACCACCAAATAGGGAGAAAAAAAGAGAAAATAGGTAGAGATTTATTACTTGAAATGCAACATAGAGATAAAAGAGTACCCTATTCCTTGTTGATCCATTTCCCTCCCTACTTGACATTCTCAATTCCTACTGGAATTGAGAATCCCATGGAAGCCCACACTAGCAATCTATGAAGTGCATGGGATTTGTAAAAATTATTGCCAATTTGTAGTAGCAATCCATTAACAATTACCATGGTTGGTACTTGATAGTATCTCATGAGGATATTAGTTTCTAAGGTAAAAACTATCAAGCATCCAGAATTTTTATGAATAAAATAAAAAAGTTAAAGTGACCGCAAAAAATTCATCAACTTACTTCAACTTCCTGTAAGTATGGGCAAGATTAACTACAATTGGTTCCCACATTTCACTTACAGAGGATGGGATAAGGGCTAATGTTTTCTCAAACCACCATACTGCTTTATTATACCTAAAGCATGTATAACAATATGCATGTCAGGATCACTTACTTGGAGCATGAAACTTAAAATGGAAACACTGGCTTCACTAGTATTGGGCAACCCAAGGTCAGTATAGAGAATTAGAGCATCAGAGTCATGTATGAAGGAAATATGAGTGTAAGGTTCCATATAACACTAAAGAAGTTAGATAAAAAAATATCAAGAATTTTAACATGCAGATCTCATATTAGGTATATGAGCTAAAGTTATCTTTGAAACTATGAAAAATACACAGGCACACATACTCTTCAAAATATAAATGAATGCTCACTGCTTATATATTATGAAAGTTTAGCTTAAGTGAATGATATGCTGTATAAAACTCAGTCAAAGTTTCTACGGTTACTATGTTTATCACACCCAAATTGTGGTTACTTACATAACATCTAAGGATCACATGAATTGCATGACATAAGAAGAAATATAATATGGTTTTTCTTTTTAGAAAGAAATATAATATGATAGGCAACAACTCTAAGTTCATTAAATACAAGAGGATTTGAGGGGTAAACCGCTTTAGCCTATAAAAAGAACCGAAAAGAAACATATGCTCATGAGTATAAGTGCAAAGACATAAAAGTATATGAATAATTTGCATAGATCACTAAAGAAATTTGCTCTCCGATTGTCCGTTTCAGGGATTTTGGACAGGATAAAATAATCATGTAAAAATTGAGATAATTAAAGGGTATTTTGGGAATAATAATTTTATTATATTAAATATGAAATTGTGGAGATTAAATGAGAATGAAAATATCAATTGTGGAGATTAAATGAGAATGAAAATATCTCCAGGAAAGTAGAAAAAGATTTACCGAAATAAAGTTAAGTTTACCGGTAAAAAGTGCAATCGGTAAAGGTAACCGAATGGAATCCAGTTTGGTTAATGGAACCAGATTTTAACCAGTCAAGTTACAGCCATGATGACACCTTTTTGTCATCCAATGAGAGGCAAGCAAATGGCCCTTGTGTGGATAAATTTCCACCCTTAGATCACACAACTTTATAAGATACAATCTTAGCCCTTCAATCAATTAAGTGTGAATTATTAAAACCTTATAATTCCCTCCATCTT
>JANTPZ010132036.1:0-26112 GCA_025593235.1 Vachellia pachyceras
AAATGCCCAATGGGCCACATTAGCCCTAAAGGCTTACTTTTACCCTTGGAGTTCTTACAAATTACTTTGGGTCACTTTCTTTCTCAAATTCGCATGGTAGTCAAAAGCTGCCAGCAATTTGACCAAACTTTCAAAAATCATAATTAATTCTATATAACTCCAATTAGGGTGGTTCAAATTCCTATGTGAAGATCTTTCAGTATACTTCCATATAAAAATACTCAATTCTGACCATCACAGCCATATCATTCCCAGAATTTCGCCAAATACAAACTGTTTCAGGTTTCATTCCAGAAACAGGACACAATTTCAAAAATTCATATCTCTCAACACATAAATCCAATAAGCCCATATGACCTATCAAATTAAAGCTTGATAAGTCTACTTTAATTCTGGAAAGTTTCATGGTCATTGGATAACATTTGGCGATGTAAAAACACGTTACAAGTGCAGTGACTCCAGAAAACGAATTTCACAGCACTTATACTTTAACTTCCAAAAATTCCCAATTCATATACAAGCATCTAAAAATCATGAACACTTGTATACCTACACAATTTTGCCTTCTAAAACCAATGGAAGCATCAAAATTAATCAAAATCACACTCCTTTTTCACTGTTCTGCAGCAGCACGAAAATGACTCTATAAATTGGAAAATTGTGATTTTTCAACTTCTAGCTTCTCATACATGCATAATCTCAATCCTAAACCATTTCCCCATAATTGGGCATCATGAAATCATCATTTTTCCTTCATGAACAGTGCCAAACAGTGTGCATGAATAGTAACTTCATGCTCCCATTTCATACACAACTCAAACAATCAAAAAACATACATCAATCTTCTCCTTATCTTGCAAGGAGTGTTTTACATATGATTATTGGCTCTAAATCCCACTCTTTCTTACTTTAGCTCTCAAGAACCCTATGTTTTGGAACTTGAGAAAGATGAGCCAAATAAAAATTTGAAACCATGGAAGAGGAAGGGAAGATCACAAGGAGCAAATTGATATATATCTTAAGGTGGCTTCCATTCTTACCCTGAATCTCTTGGAAGCTTTTCCTCTTCTTTGTCCTTCAACTATGGAGTGAAATGCTCTCCATTTCCAGCCCATGAAATGTCGGTCTAATGGCTGAAATGAAGGGGAATTATGTGTGTTTATTAAATCCCATTTAAATGGTTAAAGGGCTAGGATTAAAGCTTGTAAAACAATCTCAATCCAAGGGCTATTATGGTGCCACCAAGATGACATTTACTTGCTTCTCATTGGTCCTTCAAAAGTGATCATGATGGCTGCACATGTGTGAAAAAAATCTGGTTTGACTAACCAAACTGGATCTCATTCGGTTACCTTTACCGATTACTTAAAAGTTAAATAAATAAAGCAGGACAAATAATAAGAGGTAAACAAAAAATTGTGACAAAAAGAAGCTTTCACACACTCTTGGGCAGTTTTGTGCAGAAAATTTTTAAAAATTTTTCGCCAAAAAAAAGTGACATTCTAATTTTTGATGGAATGATCTCACAAATTAAACATTGTATTGGGACATTGTTTTCCTAAATTAGAAACATATTTTTTAGTGTTTTAATTGATATCATTTTGTGTTTAGAAAACCAACAATTAGAGTTTTTCGAACAACCTACCTATTTTAATGTTAATTCTTGATTCTTGATGTTTTAAGCCCAAATTCATGATCTAATAGCTATCATTTCTCTCCCTCCCTCTCCCCCCCCCTTTGTAAGGAATGTACCGATTGTGATTGTATAGTTTAATGTCACGTGGATAATGAAGAAATAATAATGATACAAAATTTGATATATTGTATTCTTGGCAATGAATATGGATTGATGACTTTAATAATTAAATCTATAAGGGGTTGATTATAAGGGTTCAGATTAGAAGGAATTGATTCAAAATTTAGGTATATTATAAGGACATGTGAGTTAGTTCTTTCCAAATTTGAAAACAAAGTTAATAATCTTTAAGTTTTTTTTGTTTCAGTAAATCATGTTTAAAATGACAAAATTTGTGAGTTGCGGCAAACATAAATTGAAACAACATAGAGGTGAGATCAGCTAGAACCACTTAGGGCATAACTTTATTTAGTTGTGACAAAGTGCTGGGAATTATCTAAGCTTCCAGCACATTATTGATCACTTGCTCATACTTAGTCTATCAAACTTTAGACACTTCAGATTATTCATATTTGATGAACTTAACAATCAAAGGGTTATCATCAGTGATAACATGAAGCCTCTTTTCATTGTCGTCCGTAGAAATGCCAAGATCTCCACAAGAATCACCGTCAAGGGAACAGTACTGGATCTTATATATCCCCAATTAGTAACATGTTGAATTTTGAACAAAGCTGGGAGAGGATTTTCGACATACTTGATTTTCACATACTTGATTCCATTATTTCCTTCAACAATAATCCACCTTGAGGAAAAAGGAACTATTCTGACATAAGAGTAGAAGTTTAGGCTAGTGTTCGTTGGGATGAATGTAGGCCGTGGTGGCCCTGGTACTACAAATGAAATTCTCCATGGTAAGCCCTGGTCAGCTTCAGAGGGTGATTGCACAACACTAAGAGGGCTAGTTTCATTTTCTATCTTAGCTAGCCTCAAGCCGCCACCTGATCCATTATGTGGAACGATGTAGTAAGCGCCACCGTTGATAACCAGGTTGCCATCAGTATCGTGGACGAATGTGGCTTTGGCTGAAGAGGTGATGAAGGCAAAGAGAAAGAAGAGAGCAAACAAGGATGACTTCATTATGGGTAGCTTGAGAGAGAGAGAGAGAGAGCAACGTCTTTCTTTTCTATGTGATGTGGTTTTGTGGAAACGGGAGAGTCGATGGGTTCTATTTATACTCATAGAATTAAGTGAGTGATAGTCTAGGTATTCAATTATTGATGAATGAACTATTATGTGAATAAAATAATCTAAAGTTTGGAGAGACTATTGAATAATTTGATGAGCTAAGATTTATCCACCAGCCTAAAATATTGTTTGTGCAAGTTTTCAATTAACAATTTAGATAATGAAGTGTGTTGGGTATATTTAAAAAATATTTTAAATTGTTGGATGCATTAAAAAAATATTTTTAGTGCTGTTAGATGTACCTTATCTCATAATATATATTTTTTTAAAATACATCTAACATTCTAAAATTTTTGTAAAAAACCTACCTCAACCCATGTAATATTTTTCAATTGTATGTAATATCCTAAAATATCTAGTAGAACACCTAGCACCCCGGCCCCGGTTTTTCTCCTGTCTTTGGAGAGAAGGCACTTATTGTGATTGGTTTGGGGCCTGTCCCTAGTGAGTTTCGCTCCCTACCGTCTCACCAGCATCAAAACAACACTGTTTTGATTAAATAAATAATCTCATGAGCCTTGAGCAGAGCAGTAGACTTGCTCTCCCAAAGAGATGGAAACCGCTGGATGGCAATGGTATCAAAATCAATACAGATTGTGCCTTTTGTCCTGAGAAAGGGGAAGCGGCAGTTGCTGTCATTGTGAGAGACTCCAATGGGTGGCTCCTTGATGGCATTGCTAAGATCGTTGAGGCTAACTCGGCGCTGATGGCTGAGAGCTTGGCTCTCCTTGAGGCATTGAATTATGCAGTTGATAATGATCTTGATGAAATTAAGTTTGAAGCTGACAATCAGGTCCTTATTAGCTGGGTAAATCAGTGCTGCCCTCCTTGTGATTGGAGATGTATTGCCATTATTGAACATCTTCTTGAGGCAAGGAATGTTATTAGGAACCATTCATGTGAATGGATCCATAGGGAAGCTAATTTAGTTGCAGACTGGGTGGCTAAAGCTTCGTTAGCTGGGTCTTGTCCCAGTGATTAGGTTTTGCAACCTCCGGATCATCTTCGTTGGTTGCTGGATCTTGATGTTAGGAATTTTTTGTTTGATCCTGGTTAGTTTGGTTTGGTTTAGTTTTAGGGTCTATTGTTGTCCTTTTCTTTTGTTTGTGCGCTGGTACTGTTGTTTTCTTGCTGTCTTTGTACGGATGCTTTTGCTTTAATTCTATTCTCCTGTTTTATCGGCCAAAAAAAATAATAATCTCATGAGCCAATCAAGCTATTATTGTTTGCAATATTTTGTATTAATGTCATGTGGATAAAAAAGAGATGACAAGGCAAAAGTTGACACCTGTATCCTTGCCAAATGCCAAATGGAAAGGATGAGAGGAATATGAATTATTGATATCTCGACTTGGTTCCTTATAATCTAATGGCTCGAGATGCTTCTTCCTCTCTCTCTCTCTCTCTCAAATGAGATATGTACTTGAGAGAGATTATGGACTGTTCTTACAAAATATCGATCAATCAATTAATATTGGTAGCCACCAATTTTCCTTCAATTTGGGCAAGTAAATTTTAAAATAATCTCCTCCCTAATCTGACCCTGAAACTCATGCTCATGTTGTCAAACTCGCGAATTTAAATAAACTCGTGATTACTTCATTCCAAAAAAAAAAATAAACTCATGATTACAATATAAATTTTGATCGTAAACTTGAATTTACTATAAGAAATAGGTTTTAATAGCATGTATAAAAAAATTAAATTTAAAAATGACAATAATTTAATTTAAATATATTTTAAATATAAATAACTGAAATTAAATCCATTGACATTTATAATTTATTATATGCAACAGAGAAATTTTTATGAAGTTCATATATAAAACCATTAAACATTATCAAAATAAATAAAATAACACGAGTTTAAAAGCGAGTTAGTATAATTTAGTAAGGTACAAATGTAAAAATAGTAAACTCAATATATACACTCGTGAGTTTAATCACGAGTTTAATCAATGATAATGATGGAAAAGATGACTAGCAGAGAGAGAGGATGATGATGTGGTTTCTTGTTTGTTTTCTTTAGTGAAAAATGATCTTATTGTGAGCTTTTCAGGGAAAACAGATAATTTGACAATTTAAATCTATATCACTGGAGTCTTTGGGAGTTTTTAGATAGTGAATCATATAGAGATATTTTTATATTTTCTTCTACTTCTTGGAATCATACTGTGCTCCTCCCTTTTTTTTTTTTTTTTTTGAGTGAAAAGTCATTTTAGTGCTTGAAATATTTACAAGACCAGGCATGGTTGCATAAGGAAAGAAAACAACAAGACAATGAATAATTAAAGCATGTTCCTAAGAAATTCTCACGACACAATAATGTGGGCTATAAGTGAGAGGGCTTCATCGAGAAGGTGAACCACTGAAGTGTCTTATTGGCACCAGAGTTTGGTATTCTTGGAGTTCCACAACTTCCAGCAGATGATCCCGAAAGTAATGGGATTCCGTTTGTGAGTTCCCAGGTTGGCCAAAGTAGGATTCCTAAGGATGTGATTGATGCAAATCATCAGCAGCCATATGGTGCATAAGTCGCTTACTGTTTTTTAACATTGAATGATAACGTGGCTCTGCTTAGTGTGTTATACACGCCATATGGCTTGTTTTGATAATTCGCTTAATTAGGAACTTATATTTTTTCTTATAAATAACTACTTTTTTGTTTTATATATTCATTTTATTCTATTATATGTGACTGCCAAACATCTTCTAGTTTGAGATTTGTTTTTCAACGGCCACAGTAATCTCTAATGATAAATAATTTTACTTGCCAAATGGTGGGGAATGCCATTTTCAATCGAAACTTCTATTTGAATGATGACGTGGCTCTGCTTGTTGTGCTACACAAGTCAAACGAGCGGTCTACTCTAACATTGAATGATGGTGGGGTAACATTGTTATGTTTTTGGTAACTTTTAAAGGGACATTGCTTCTCGTAAGACTTTTGGATACTCAAGAGAGGAGTATCTCAGCCAACACTCTCTTCACTTTGTCTCAATTCAATACTTTAACCATTGGATCATGTTTTAATGCGTAAGATTTAATGATGGGTAAGATTTAATGCATTAAATCTTACCCATTAAAACATGATCCAATGGTTGAGACATTAAATGGAGAGAAAAGTTAGTGGAAACAATTATTTTCTTGGGTACCTACTGCTCCCAGTCCGAAACTTCCAAGACAAATTTATGTCTTAACCCAAATTAATATACAAATATCTTTACTGTTTAGGGTGTCATTGAAATATGAAAAACATAAATAAAGGTCATTGATTCTACAAATCTCATATTAGGGTCTCAGATGTCAATCGTAGGAATTTTAAATTTCTAAATTAGTCCAAAACACCTTTTTAACTTTGAGCATCAGGACACAAGTTTCAGTGTGAAATATGTTTCTAATTTAACAAAATTAAATTTAAAATTAACTACTTGAGTTTCATGTTTAACAACTTTAACTTTCAAAATCAAATTTAACCTAAGAAAATTTCACGACACAAGTTTCAGGATTAAATTAAGAAGAGTTTCTCATTTAACAGCATTATATTCAAATTTAACCACTTTAGTTTTCTGTTTAAATTCAACACCTAAAATCAAACTCATGGGCAGGGAATTTGATTTTGGGAGTTGAAGTAGTTAAATAGGAAACTGAAGTGGTTAACTTTCAATGTTAAATGAGAAACACATGATGTCAATTTTGCCTTGAAACTTGTGCCTTAAAAATTTTCCACGTGGGTGGGCTTAATTTTGGAAGTTGAAGTTGTCAAAAGGAATATGAAGTGGTTACTTTTGAACATAACATTATTAGACGAGAAACATATGTTATTAATTTTGTCATGAGACTTGTGCCTTGAAATTTTTCTTGGGGTAGGTTTGAATTTGTCACTTGAAAACTTAGAGCTGATAAACAAGGCACTCAAAAGGTTAATTTTTCAACTAATGTTGTTAACTAAGAAATCTATAATGCTGTTCATTTCTCCTCGAAACTTATGCCTTGAAATTTGAAAACCTTTGTGGCTGTGAGTTTTATTTGGTGAGTTAAAGGCCCATTTAAGAACATGACAGAGAAGTACTTTTACGTAAGTCAAGATAAAATATATTAAGAAAATTATCTTATTTTACAAAAAAACATTGTTAAACTTGCATTTAGACTCTAAGTGTTACCAAAATAAACAGAAAACTCAAATGGTTAATTTTGAATCTAATGCTATTAAATCAGAAACCCATGTTTTTAATCTCGTCTCCAAACTTATGCCCTAAACTCGGGCCAAAATCGTCTTTTCAACCAATTTAAAAATTGCAAATTCATACTATTGATATTGGATATTTTGACATGTAATTTAACAACCCTTATTTATCCTTTCTCTATTAAAGTAGTATTTTTTAAAAAAAATTTCATTATTGATATCTGGACATTGTTCCTTACAATATAATAATGACTCGAAATGTTTTGTCCCCTCTTCTTTAATGAGATCTTGCGAATATGTACTTGAGGGAGATTATGGATTATTGTCCTCCCAAAAAATCTACTAATCAATTGTTTTTTGGCCAATATCTATTAATCAACTTAATACTACCTACAAATTTTCCTTCGATTTAAAATAATCAACTTCACCCTAGCATATTGAAGCCCCATCACCAAGATCTTGCTGATCTCCATCTCTTTCTTAAACAACTCTAAAGTTTCAATCGTTTATAAACCTAGCAAAGAAAGAAGCATGCGTGAATCCACATGCAAGATTAACAAGATATGTTCTTGATTGGCAAATTTATAAATGTTAATCTATCTTTGAAACACAATAATCTGATACTTCATATTTTACGAGTCCCCAAAACAGCAGCATGAAGCAATGAAGCGCATTGAACACAGAAAGCAGGAGATGCAGAAGAGCGATAGGGAGACGGCGCATGTATGTTTATCATTTCATACTGCATGTCAAAGTTGAATAATGCATGTATGTTTATCAAAGTTGAATACTGCAGAAGAGTGAGGGAGGGAGTCCCCAAAACAGCAGCAATCGCTTGTCAAAGTTCAATACTGCATGTATGTTTATCATTTCATCTCATTTCACACTGATGCTTGTTAAATTAAAACACACTCATTCATCACCTTGACAACAGAAGTTATAACAAGCAAGAAAGCCAAAAAAAAAAAAAAAAATCAAACTTCATATTTCATACGTGAACAAAGAAATGCCAATGTTGCAATGAGTGTTACAAGTGTACAGAACAACCATTTCCTCTATGAAATTTTTATTCTCCTTCAAAAAAATATGCACACATTCAATGATTTAAATGCTCATTCAAACATTTCAATACTCTACATTCAGCTTGGAAAAGAAAAACCTCTTTCAAAAAAGTCATCTAAGCACTACCATTTGCTCTTGAGAACTTAATTATTTGCCTCTCTGATTCATTTGACTTTAATTCACTCAACCTATCCCAAGCTCAGCAGGCTGTCACCTTGGAGGATAATATATGGAAAGTGAGAGTGAGAGAAACCAGAAATGTTTTGGCGTTTTGTTATGAAAATAGTAAAGAAAAAATTCACACATCTAGTATTACACTTAATCATTATTTAGAGCAAAAGGGAAATTATAATATTGTTTTGGCGTGGTTAGAGAAGTGGAGGTAACATGCATAAAAATCAATCATATGCAATCACTTGGTATAACAAAATTTGATTGTGTACAGAGTTCTTTCTTAATCAACAGAGTTCACATCTTCTAATTGTACCCTTTTTTGTTTGTTCTTTTCATTGTACATAATATTCAGTCAATTTTTATGAACTGATACAAAAGAAAGCAACGTCGACCATGGACTTAATGAGCTCTCTAAATGCCCCCTTCGTATTTCTTATTCATTTATCTGAATCTTAATTAGCTCGTTCTTCAATGTGAGACCACAACAAAACAAACAAGAGTAAGGGCCCGTTTGGTACAATGGAATTGGAGTGTTAGATATGGAATTGGAATTTGAATTCCATGTAGATGCATGTTTGGTACACAGATTTGTAAATCCATGTGGAAGCCAAAATGCCTCAATTCCACCTAAACCAATTCCACCTCAAAACCAAAGTTTTCCAATTCCATCTCACTAATTCCATCCTTACCCCCTGTCCACCACAACCGTCCGCGAAGACCTTCAGCAAGCCACGACCACGGAACATCATCTGGAATGAAGACAAAGACGCAGACGAAGCCGAAGACCTTCAGCAAGCTGGAATGAAGATGAAGATGAAGATGAAGACGAAGGCACTATAGCGAAGGCAATGGAGGTGAAGACGAAGATGACGATGAAGACGATGTAGCTCACGATACAGCTCCACTCCACTCCAGCTCCCGATGCAGCTCGTAAATACATGTTGAAGATGAAGACGAAGGCACTGTAGCGAAGGCAATGGAGGTGAAGACGAAGACGACGATGAAGACAATGTAGCTCACGATGCAGCTCCACTCCAGCACCCACTTCGGCAAACCAGCACCCACGATGCAGCTCCACTCCAGCACCCACGATGAAGCTCCACTGCAGCTCCACTCCAGCAAACCAGTTCCGGCGATGCACTGTTCCACTCCAGCACCCACGATGCAGCTCCACTGCAGCTCCACTTCAGCACCCACTTCGGCAAACCAGCTCCGGCGATGCACTGTTCCACTCCAGCACCAGTTCCGGCGATGCAGCTCAATGGTGACCACGATTGAGAACTCCAGAGATGCAGCTCCAACCCTCCTTCGGTTTCGACGGCGTGAGATGGGTTCAGTTAAAAGAAATTATTATTTTTAATTTAGAGGGGTTTTTAGGTCTTTTCATGTAAAAATCCATATCTCATTTCCATGACATACCAAACATACTTTTAAACTGCATTTCCATATCCATTTCCATTTTCAATTCCATATCCATATCTATTTCCATATCCATCAAAATGAATTTTGCATACCAAACGAGCCATAAGGAAGAAAGAAGTCTCTAGCCAGCTACCAAACCAAGTCATTCTTCTGCAGTAAGCAGATTAATTAATATAATAAAAAAAATTTCCTGCTCTATATAGGTGTAATTGACTGTCATAGAATGAGTACGAAGTGTAATAGCTCCTTCTGGGAAGTTTACTTATGGATACGAAATCCATAAGCCTTTTGAGTTTGACGGATCAATCTGACCACGTGAAACAAAAACTAAACAAATTAAAACCCATATCAACAAAACAAGTTTATATATATTTACAAGTTCACACACCAATTCAATTTGGGAGAAGATGGATGAATTAATGATTAAGTACTATATCTGAAGAACAGAACAATATACCAATACACTTATACCAAGCTTGAACTTCAGAACAAAATATTAGGCTAGGATTCGAGTACTATGTGTGAAGAACAGAACAATGTTTTGGTGTTTTATTTCAAACAAAAAAGTAAAACATATACAATACACATATTTCAAAACTAAACAAATGCAGCTTTAACCAGCATTGGAAAAGCTTAAATATGAATTTCTTAACCTTGAAGGGCAATGACTCCTCCAAAATGCGCGCCTTTGGAAGATCAGGTACAGTATAAACACCAGTCCCAGTTGGTTTAAGATGTTTAAGATCAGGTACAGTAAAAGATGAAATTTGAAACGTAATTCAGCTAATACAATTCTAGCTGGTTTAAGATATTAATGGTCGTGGCAGAAAAGTGTGAAAAAAAACTATACACACTTTCATATGTAAAATTGAGAAGGAAATGGTACAATATATAGAGGAGAATGACCCAATCAATGGAGTCAATCAAGGCTCAATCAAAGGAGCAAATTAAGGAAACATAATCATGAAAGGAATCCTAGGAGGCAAATTTGAACTAAACTTCTAACACTCCCCCTCAAGCTGGAGAATATATATCTATCATTCCCAGCTTGCCTCTAAGCCCTTCAAATTTGACTCGAGATAGAGGTTTGGTCATGATGTCTGCAATCTGTTCAGTTGACCGAACATAATCCAACTTAATAATGCCACCTTCAACCTTTTCCTTGATGAAATGCCTGTCAATATCAACATGCTTTGTTCGATCATGATAAACTGGATTCTTGGTCATTTCTATACTTGCTTTGTTGTCACACCAGAGATCCAGGGGGCCTTCGTATGGTATTCTTAGCTCATTTAGAAGTCTGATGAGCCAGATTCCTTCACATACCCCAAGAGCTACAGCTCTTAATTCGGCTTCGGCACTGCTTCTGGATACCACCGTCTGTTTCTTGCTTCTCCACGTGACAAGATTGCCCCAGACATATGTGCAATAACCTGTTATTGATCTTCGGTTATCCACAGATCTAGCATGATCAGCATCCGTATAAATTTCTATTCTCCTGGTACTTCCTTTCTCAAAGTAAATCCCTCTTCCGGGATTGAGTTTAAGATAGCTTAGAATCCTGTAAACAGCAGTCATATGTTCTTCCTGAGGTTGGTGCATGAATTGACTGACCATTCCAACTGCATGACTGATGTCTGGCCGAGTATGAGTTAAGTATATCAGCTTTCCCACCAATCGTCTATACCGCTCAGAATCTACAAGTACTCCTTCTTCTTTAATTTCAAGGTTGCACGATTCTTCCATTGGAGTCTCACTTGGTTTTACTCCAAGCATCCCTGTTTCTTGAAGTAAATCAAGTGTATACTTCCGTTGTGACACGTTGATCCCTTTTCTGGTCCTTGCAACTTCCATGCCAAGGAAGTATCTCATTTGTCCTAGGTCCTTGACCTGAAATTCTTTAGCCAAGGCATTTTTGAGTTGAGTGATAGATGATTCATCATTTCCTACTATGACTATATCATCTACATACACAATCAGAACAGTTAACTTGTCATTACAGTGCTTGACAAATAGTGTATGATCTGACTGCCCTTGTGCATAGCCAAACTTCTTGACTGCTTTGGCAAACCTATCGAACCATGCCCGTGGAGATTGTTTCAGGCCATACAAGGATTTATGGAGTTTACAGACAGAATTTTGTGGAGCTATCACTCCTTCAGGAACTTCCATATACACTTCTTCCTCTAAATCTCCATTCAGGAAAGCATTTTTCACATCTAACTGATGTAGAGGCCAGTCGAGGTTGGCAGCTAAAGACAAGAGAACTTTGATGGTGTTGAATTTCGCCACTGGTGCAAATGTCTCTTGGTAATCAATGCCTTGTGTCTGGGTGTACCCTTTTGCAACTAGCCGTGCCTTATATTTGTTTATGCTTCCATCTGGATTAAACTTTGGAGTGAAAACCCATCTGCATCCAACTGGTTTCTTCCCTCTAGGAAGTGTGGTGATCTCCCATGTTTTGTTTTCCTTTAAGGCCCTTAACTCTTCTTTTGCTGCTTGTTTCCAGTTTGGGTCAGCCATGGCTTGTTGAAATGTATCTGGCACTTTAATCTGTGCACTATTCACAACAAAACTGTGCATTCTAGCAGATAAATTGCCATATGAGACAAACCTCTGAATAGGATGCTGAGTACAAGATCTTACCCCCTTCCTGAGTGCAATAGGCTAGCTTAATTCCTCAGAATGTGATTCTGGATTTGATGTCAGGTTAGAGTCATGGTGCTGCCTTGGAATATTCGGGACTCTACTGCTGCTTTCTTCATCTTGACCCTCTGATGTCATTCCATTGGAACCAGGTTGTTCAGCTACTCCAGAATCAATCTCAGCATTGGTTTCCACACTTTGGATTATGTTTGGAGACTCTGGGACTATCGGTTCAGGCTGGTTTGGTGGTAAAGGTATGTCTTGAACTTCATATTCTGTGGGATTGGGCCGGATCGTTGGCAAGGATTGTTTGGGCTAGTTGGTTAGTAAGGATATATCTGAGGTTTCAGATATTGTGGGATGTTCAGGTCCCCAATTTAGCCATTCCACTCTACTGTTCTCCCCCTGAATGGGTAATTTGGGGTAATAGGTATCATCCTCATAGAAAACAGTATCTTTGGATATTGTAAGTTTTCGAGTGGTAGGACAATAGCACCTATAACCCTTTTGTGTAGAGGAATATCCCAGGAAAATACATTTATCGGCTCTAGGACTTAATTTCCCCCATTATGGTTATACACAAATACTACACATCCAAACACTTTCTGAGGTATGACGGATACGAGAGGACAGTTAGGATATTTTTCAAGGAGACATTGCATTGGAGTACGAAAGTTGAGGGGTATAGAAGGCATCCGATTGATGAGGTAGGCTGCTGTTAAGACTGCATCCCCCCAAAAAATATTGGGAACATTTCTTTCAAGCATAAGAGCTCGGGTTACTTCCAAGAGATGCCTATTTTTCCTTTCAGCAACTCCATTTTGCTGGGATGTGTAAACATAGGAGGTTTGATGATGAATTCCTTACTGATCAAGAAACTCTCGGAAAGGTCTGCTCAAGTATTCTTTGGCATTGTCACTTCTCAAAACTTTGATGGACATGTTGAATTGGGTTTGGACAAAAGAATGAAATCTTTTAAATATTTGAAAAACTTCAGATTTTTCCTTCATCAAGTATACCCAGGTAACTCTAGTATGGTCATCAATAAATGTTACAAACCACCTTTCTTGGCTCAAAGTTTTTATTTTTCCAGGACCCCATATGTCACTATGGATTAAGGTAAATGGTGATGTAGGTTTGTAGTTTTGTTTGGGATAAGAGCATCGGGTTGGTTTGGCTAACTGACAGGTTTCACAATGGAATGGAGAAGAATTTTTATTGAACAAGTTTGGAAACACATGCTTCATGTAATTAAAACTGGGGTGACCTAACCTTGTGTGCCACAAGCGTATGTCCTTGCTATCATTGTTAGAGCTAACCAGTGCCTTACTTGTTCTGTTCTTCTCGGTGCTTGAACTTTCAAAGTAATAGAGCCCGTCCCATTCCTTAGCAGCAATTCCAATTCTCCTTCCCGATGTCAAATCCAGCAATACACAATGTTTTGAGTTGAAAAACACCCAACAATCATGATTGGTAGAAAGCTTGCTCACTGAGATTAAATTGCATGTGAGAGCAGGAACATATAATACATTATGAATTTCAAGATCTGTAGATAACACTACAATTCCAATTCCTGCAACCTTTGAATATAGGCCATTAGCCACTTTTACTTTTAAATTCTCATGGCAATACCTGATTTCGTGAAATAAGGATTTGTTACCAGACATATGATCTGATGCTCCGGAATCTACTATCCAAGTACTTGAATCGGTCACCATTGAATTAAGAGCTGTAATGGAGTTACCTGACTGCACCAAATTTACGTTAGGTTGAGTTTCCATACTCCATTCACATGGGCTATAGAATGTGAACCCAAATCAGTACATTGCTTTGGAATGGACCCAACACAAGAAGGAAGGTTTCCTGGATCACAATCCTGAGCTAAAGAAGGTGGCAGCACGTGAAAAATGGGTGGAGCGTGACTGCCACGTGCCGGTAAACTTGCCGGCGCGTGAAGCCCACGCGCAGAAGTGGCTGCTGGCGCGTGCTCCTCACGCGCGCATCGGATCCTTGCCAAACTTCGGGAAACGGCCGATTTACGGCGGCTGTAGCAACTGGTGACGGCAGTGAGAGCTCCAGGTGTCACACGCAGCGGATGTTCTTGGCACGTGTGAGCCACGCGCGGCTCAGATTGCTCTCGGTCTTCTGGATCTGACCGGTCGGTGGTGTCTCCTGTGGCTGGTGAGGGCGGTGATGACAACGGATATCTGACTGAGGAGATGAAGTCACGCCTCTGTCGTGTAATTTCGCCTCTGTGTCTGTCACTCACACTTCCCGTCGTCGGAGCATTGCGACAGTGCTCTTGGGCTTCCTCGAAGGGCTGTTGGAGCTTTTCCCTTTCTCGGGTCTGCGCATTATGGATGTTGGGGGCACAGCAGGGCTTAGAGCAAAGAGAAGAAGCGAGAGGATAGCAACAGTGAAGGCCAGTGAATTGCTGTGCCAGAGACCTCACCATTTTTGACTTCTCTCGTGTGCTTTCTCTCAAGCTCACCCTGTCTCTCACCCTCAGAAAATTGCAGGAGCACAAACCTGCTCTGTTACCATGTGAAAAAAAACTATACACACTTTCATATGTAAAATTGAGAAGGAAATGGTACAATATATAGAGGAGAATGACCCAATCAATGGAGTCAATCAAGGCTCAATCAAAGGAGCAAATTAAGGAAACATAATCATGAAAGGAATCCTAAGAGGCAAATTTGAACTAAACTTCTAACAAAAAGTAACTGGCAGAGAAGTCTTCCATTTTTTCTGCTTCTTTAGTCTCTTTCCTGATTCGCTCAGTTGTAGACTATGACAAATCCTAATACTAGCTAAAATTCGACCAAGCTTCTGAAGATACCTGCTCAATTTCTCTTTCCATAAGACCAGTTCTGCTAAGATCCGAAGCCATTCTATCAGTCCGTGACATCAATAAAAAGCAAAAGTGAGAGTCTGAGAAGCTCAAGCATTCGACGTCGAGAGTCTGAGAACCACCTGCAAGCAAAATAGGGAAGTCTGAGAGTTGAGAGCGTCGCCGTCGAAGATGGAGAAAACTCGGAGAACTCGTCTGCGTAAATCAGCGTAAAGCAGGGAGCGTAACTCAGGGAAGATGTGAATGGTAATGGGGAAGGGGAAGGGGAAGGGGAAGCAAAGCTGGTAGTGGGAAGGGGAAGGGGAAGCAAAGCTGGTAGTGGGAAGGGAAAGGGGAAGCTCAACTCACGGTGAGAGGCGCCGATTTTGGCTTACCGACTTAGGTTTAGGGAAGCTGGTAATGGGAAGGGAAAGGGAAGCTGATGCTAAGGTGTTTTGAGTGTCGTTGGCTCCAAGTGTTTTTTTTTCGATTATAGGCTCAAGTGTTTTTAAGTCCTGCTAATGTTCTGCGTCTGAATGAAAGGGAATGATTTATTTATTTTTTTTTACCAGCAAAGGGAATGATTTATTTGAAGTTTTCGTTTATGTGAATTCAAATCCGCATGTATTCATAAATTTTTACCAGTATCTCCTACTAATTTAATCATAAAACTCACTTTTAAATTAGCCTCAGTATGGGCTCTTATTAATTCCTTGTATGCTTGTTAAGTATTTTGGCATTTTTATTTAAATGGAAATAAATTCCCTAATTACTTCGTTAGTTTATTTCTAGCCAATACATTGATCCAAAATTCCTTTCTTTCATATACTGGTTTTTCTTAATGTTTTAAAAATAGTGTTTGAATGCAAAAAAAAAACAGAGGTTCAAGGGAAACAAAAGGGAGAGATAGAGGAAAGAGAAGAGAAAGGGGAGAGATAGATGAAAGAGAAGAGAGAGGGGGAGAGAGGGAAAAGAAGTTCTAATGGAGTTTTCTAACTTAAAGGTTCTATTTCTAGGATCATTTAGGTAAGTAAAATGATTTATTTTTAATATTGTTCTTCAATGAAAGTTGTTGGAAATATTTCTCTCTCTAATGGTAGTAATATTATATTGGTCAGAGAATATTTTAGTATTTAAATTTTTGTATAGTTGGAGTTTTATTTACAGAAGATCATATAATAATTGATATATTTTTATAACTAGTTTATACATGGTTAGATTTATTTATTGGATGTTGGCAAAAAAAAGATTTATTTATTGGATAACTGAATTATTTTAAAGATTTTTATATTTAGAATATTTTGATCAATTAAAAATTTAGTTAAATATTTTATTAAAGGTTATTGAGGGTAATAGTGAGTTTTGATAGCCTAAATAGTTTAATTGGATATTTGGAAGATATTTGAGGATTTTTGTCAATATTTGGGATTTTAAGAAAATAAAATATATGAGAAATCATTAAGAAAATAAACTAAGGTGTGGTAATATTTAATTGCGTAGACTGAATTATAGAAATTTGGTGTTGGGCTCGAACCTATTATTATCATAATATTTCCTTTTGGTGTCAGGTAATCTGTAATATCCAATTTCAGTAACTAAAATAAAGGGCAAACTGATAGTTATGAGATGAGATAAAGTCTAGAGATAGCAAGTACAGAAAGAAAGGAAGCCGATAGACCGAAAAGATTACGGTCAATTTAGTCCTAAAACTTTGAAATGCATTAAATATAGTCAAGGACATAAATGTCATTAGACATAAAGACCAAGGGCAATATGGTCATTAGGCCTAAAAGGCCAAGGGCATGAATATTATTAAGACATAAATGCTAATTTGGTATTTATGAAATGAATTAAAACCCAGAAATAGTTAGTGCATAAAGAGAGAAACATAATGGGCCGAAAGACACTAAGTCAGATCAGTCTAGTTGATGGAATTGTTGGAAATTGTGCCCTATGGCCAATCATTGTACTTCGCACATTATTTATTTTAATGTATTTTCTCCAGTTAATTATCATATGTTTTGCATGTTTATTATGATAATTGCATCCATAGACAAATTATGAATATTGTCTTAAATGTCCCTGGTCGGTTGTCTATGCGTGAGCATATATAAAGTAAGACCAGTATGACTTTGACAAAGTATGGAGATACGAGTCAAAGTCATAGGCACTTGTAAGAGTACAAGGTGTTGGACTGACCTGCTATGAGAAAGCTGCATGAATTAAGTCATTAGCTTATCTCATATGTAATCACGTCACAATGCCCTTTGACCTGAGATCATCACGAATTCCTGCATGAACGTCACTAAGCTTTGACCTAGTCAAAAGTCACCTTTGACCGGGTAATGATAAAGGCTATAATCTGGTTCTGTAATTTTCATGTAGAGGAATGTGAGTGATCAAGATGAAATTTGTCCCTCACATTACTTGAGAGATATTACTGGGCCCCTCGATGAGTGAGTCTGAGAAATGTATGGCCATACTGTAACGAAGAAGGGGTTTTTCGTTTCTTTGATCAGACTACTCAAGGATTGAGAAAGCATTGGTTAGGAATAGAAAGATAACGTCATCCATGCCTCATCCTTGATAGAGATATCACGTGACAAAATGGACGTGATATGGTTACATGAAAGGTTACATCGTGTTAACGATCCCCGTATAATTTGGGTAGACGTAATGTCTTACTAGAGACCTTACGGCTTGTGGGCTTATGTTCAGATTAGCCCACTACCAACTTTATATGGGCCTATAGAGTTACACGCAAGGACAGCCCAACATGAGCTTTATTTCTAGGGTTTATTCGAATTTTAAATATATATATATATGTATGTTAAAATTCGAAATTAATTTATATGTGTTAGTTTAATATTTAATTTATTTGATAAATTAAATAACTAAAATTAATTTAATTTATATAGATAAATTAAATTCATTGGCTCATTATTTGGATTAATTAAAGAGATATGATTTGATCATATTAATTTAATCCAAATTAATATTGCAAAAATTCGATTTTCATATTTGAATTTTAAATTTCGAATTTAAAGATTGGATCTTGAATTGGTCAAGATTAAATCTTAAATTCAAATTCGAAATTTCAAATTTCGAATTTAAAGATTAGATCTTGAATTGATCAAGATTAAATCTTAAATTCAAATTCGAAATTAGATTTTGAATTGGTTAAAGATAAGATCTTGAAATTCGAATTTTAATGCTCAGATATTATTTTCGAATCCAAAATTGGTTAAGATTATCGTAATCTTGAATATCTTTGATGTTCAAATTTAAAGATTAATCTTAGATATTCCTTTTTGAAATTCGAATTCAAAAATTGGTTAAGATTACCATAATCTTGAATATCTTTTGGTTAAGATTACCATAATCTTAAATATCTTTGATATTCGAATTTAAAGATTAATCTTGGATTATGATGCAGACCATGAGCTCTATAAATATAAGTGCTCGTGAACAATAAACGTATCCCATTCGAATTTGGATTCACTTTTGAGCCACTAAACCCTAGAGAGAGAGTGTGAGACTTTAAGGCGCTAGCACGCTGCTATTGTTGGTGATTGTTCGCGTGGATACCGATAGAGGGAGGCGATCAAATAGACATCAGCTCCTTGTGATCGGAATAAAGAACGTGGAGGTCGTGGAGGCTGAGGAGATCCAAACGCGCAGGAAGAGACAGAACCAAAATGCATAAGGTATAATTTCATCTCCTCGATCTAAACGCTGTTGACAGATTCGTGGGGGAATATAAAATTTTTAATTTCCGCTGCTTGTACCTTCTAATCCCAACAGGAATTTCATAAGAACTTTAAAGTTAATCGTGCATGTCCTAGAGTAATGTGAGGATGGGTAACCTTCTGGAAAGGATCCATATGCCATTTAACAAGAGAAAAGACCAAGGACATAAATGGTCTTTAAGTGTACGAAGTAATGGTAAAATAGGGATTATGAAATATTAGTAAAAGTAAGGGCATAATGGTTGATAAGAGAAAAGGAAAGGGCATTTTGGTCATTTGATAGAGTCAAAGTCAAATTCAACATTTGACCAAAATCTATAGATACCCAATAGACAGAGCAAAACTCACTGATCAAGACTGTGAATCCCGGATTTTTGAGATTTGGACCAGATTTTTGTCAGATTTTTATCTATAGAATTTTAAAGGGCAAAAATTCGATAAATAATTATTTGAAGTATCTGGAGACCCTGATCAGTTGAGTCCAAACTATAGAAAGATAAAGTGAATTATGTAGTATTTTATAAAATTATTACTCTGAATATGATAGAGGCAAAATTTCAGATTAAGAGGGAAAAGACCCAAAAACCCCGTAATTATAATTTTATTTCAAAATATTTTTTTGGACAATCTGGAGATCAGATTGAGAAAAGAAAAGGGAAAATATTGATATGGTGATGGTTTAATCTATTGTTTCTAGATGGGTTAAGCCAAATTATTTAATTTTGGAGCTATCAACCCCATTGTTGAAATGGTTTTTGATAATGAGAGGCAAATATTATATGCACGAAGTGAAGAAATGAAGCTTCAGGTTTATATTCTTGGGCCTAATGGTGATAGTTCATTAAAGAAAGTGGCTAAGGAAAGGAATCTTGTCATTAAGAGGGATGCACATTATGGAGGTAGGCAATCAACAGGACAAAGAAACTCAAGTCGATCACCAAAGCCATCTATATAATTATTTGCATCTCACCTTTGTCTACACTTGAATCATGCTAAACTTCCTGTATTGGACAATGTCCACACTCAGATGTAATATCATTTGTAAATTCATCGTTACTCATATGTAAAGCATACGTTAGTTTTATTGTTTATAATATCATTTATAAATTTATAGGGCCAAACTTGATTTTGTCATTAAGTTGTGAGTGATACTATCATGATGGGCTTCATGTGTATTATGTAAATTGAATGTAAATGTATAATTTTTTAGGGAATGCTCTGCCAATATGTACATATATAAATGGTAAATGAAAGTTGGATATATGAATATAACATGGTATTAATTATTTTGTCACCAAGTGCAGGGGTTGTTAATTCCTTCTGGTGTAGTTGTTAATTAAAGCTTGTGTGGTTGTTAATTACAGATGGTGTAGTTGTTAATGACAGCTACTGGGGTTATTAAGGATGGCTGCTAAAGTTGTTAATACCAGCTGCTGGAGTTGTAAATGATGCCTGGTGGGGTTGTTAATGCTAGCTACTTGGGTTGTAAATGATGCATGGTGGGGTTGTTAATGACGGCTGTTTGAGTTGTTAATGACGGCTGCTTGAGTTGTTAATGATAGCTGCTGGAAATGTTAATGACAACTGCTATGGTTGTTAAAGAAGGTTGTTGGGGTTGTTAATGACAGCTGCTAGGGTTGTTAAATGAGTCCTAGTGGGATTGTTAATGATAGTTGGTATAGTTTTTTATGACAACTGTTGAGGTTGTCAATAACCAACATCAATAAATTGGACAGCACGGTAGTATAATGCCAAGTGAACTTAAAGTTATAAATGATATTATAACCAATAAAACCAGTTTTGCACTTTACATATGATATCACAAAAACAACTACGTCAAAGAGATCAAATGGTGTCATCTTGGTTACGAAGAAGATAGCCTTAAATTATAGCCGACCCTTAACAGAAAAGTGCTTGACAACCAAATAGTCTTCACATTAGTAAGACTCTTATAGAAAGTCGCATATTCCTCCCTTGTGATCTCTTTAGGCTTCTTCATCCAAATAGGCTTATGCTTGTTCATCAAAGACCACTCATGGGACACCTCCTCCATTTTCTTCTTTTTCTTCTCTTCTTTTTCCAAACTGCCAATGATGCTCACATCAGCACTGTAACCAGTATCTCACAGGTAATCTATCAAAAGAGGGAAAGATAAATAAACAAATAACATTGTCTGGTAAGGAAGGGGCAAACAATTCCAAAATGTTGTATTAAGATAAGGATTTTTTACAAGATATGTATATGACATATGCATTTGACATTTCCTTGACGTCCTGTCACCAAAATGTTTTATTCAAATGGTGCCCTCTTGGGTAGACACCAAACTACCATTATGAGATCACCTTTTCACATGGCAAAGAGACATGAAAAGTTTAAACACTCACCATTATAATTTGATAAGTAAAAATGGTTTAAATAAACAAAAACTCAAAGACAATATTGGCATTACCATGCTCTGATAGAAAATTAAATAACATGATGACTACACACACAAACTATTACACAAATTCAGGACTTCTAAAAGAAAAATATGCTAGAAAATAATCAAATGATAGATTATGGGTCCAACAAACCCCATAAGGTTTACACATCCTACAAATCCTACAGGAATTCAATAAGTGGAAAATACCAAAACCAAGCATTTTTTTCTTATTAAATTTCCCTCATGTGAGGGAAGCCCAAGGTACTAAATTTCTACCTCAATGTAATTTGCAGAAGTGACTCAGACCACATCAATCCCACCAATCTCTTGGTGTTTTAAGCTTCTATCAATGTCATTGGCTCTTCAAAACCAATTTTCATAAATTTTGTTCCTGCATTAATATGTTACAGTTTTAAGTCAAATGGTATGAGCTAAAAATGGTGTACTGAACGGAACGGTTTCAATTCAGAGGCAATGTTACTAAATTATTTTTCACATTAATTTTTAAGGCTATCGAGTTCTATTCAATGTTTATAAAGTTATACAGTGAACTTGTTGATGCAGTAGTTCTGGTTGGACTAGAGTTGAATATTAGTAGAAATGTCTATAACGAAATTAATCTAATTTAATTTTATAATGTTGTTTACATTTGGTCTTGGTAAGAAACTGCCTGACGTAGGAACATAAAATGAATAATGATAATCTTTCAAGCCCCGCCAAAGAATATGCATAAGTAAAGCTTCTTACTAAGCATCCTATTGAAGAATATCATACCAATGTTCTGCGACTACATTTAACAAGTTCATACAACCTTATTTAGCAAGTAAAAGTCTGCATTAATCTACCAATCTCCAAGGAATTAAATCTCACATTAGCAAAGCTTTATATATATAATTAGAAAAATATTGAACAAACAGAGCCAACAAAAAATCCACAAGGAGAGACAACATAGCTGATCTAACTACTTCGGTGGCTAATGGACTGCCGCCGATGGAGGGAAGCTCAGCTGAAGGGAGAACTGCCGACGGCAAGAAGAGTTCCGCTGAGCACACACACAGAGACGCTGCAAGCAAGGTGAGGAGAACTGTGAAGATGAGGATGGAGAGACGGATGACAGAAACCCTTCATACACTTTGTATTTTCTGACTGAGCTTGTACCCTGATTTGATATTTCCCTCTTTCAAATGGTTTAAGGGTATTTCAGACTTTGCCCAATTACAATTAATCACAAAAAGTTCTCATGGGACCTGAGAATAATTGTCAGAAGATTTGAGACCTTTTAGTGGTTATTTAGCTTCCTTGGGACCCTTGTGTCATTTTCCCAAAAGAAAAATGGCCAGAGGATCAGTAGAAAATGTAGAATATTTTAATGAATTAAAAATATTTCACCCTCCGAAAGTACTATTTCAAGGGTTTTGACCGAATAAGATAACCCTGTTGATTTTGGATGAGATCCAAGGGAATTTTTGGGGAAGAATTTTGCCATAATCATGAGGAGAGCATAGACATGAAAAGAGGAATAAAACATCTCCAAAAAAGTAGAGAAAATTTTACCGGAATAAAGTACTTTTACCGTATAAGTTGTAACCGGACAAAGTAACTGAATGGTAACCGGTCTGGTTAGTGTAACCAGATTTTTAGCCTTTAATTCTAGCTCACTATGATAGCCCTTGGGCATACAGATCTGGTGGTAAGGTGGAGGAATTGGTGCCATTGGATCTTGGCTTGTTTTGAAAGATTAATCTCAACCATCCACCTATTTTTGCAATCAATTAAAGTGGCATTTTCTCCTCATTTCTCCACCATTTCCAGCCCTCATTTTCATGCTAAAACAGTCCCAAAAGAGAGAAGGGGAATGGCAGCCATGAAAGCACAAGAAGAGAAGGAAAATTCACAAGAAATCCAAGGTAAGTTGAGTTTTGATGCAATCATTTGCATATTTTTTATCCTTGAAACTTCCTCTTAACTTCTAATGGATTATATTTTTTTTTATTAAAGCTCTTATTTTGATGCTGAAAATTCAGGGTTCTTGATAGTGAAAATCAGAAAGAGAGGGATTTAGATCAAATAGTTACTACCAAACAACTCTACGCAAGTTAATGGTTTGATTGGTGTAAGTTTTGCTTTGGTTTGATGCTTGTATGAATTTTGGGAAATCAAGAACCCTAGGGGAGGTGCTGCATGATTTTTCTCTTAAATGGGAATGAGTATTTGATGTTAAATAATCATGAGAAAATGGTTCAGAAAGGTGATTATGCATCTATGTGAAGCTAGAAGTTGAAAACCACACTTATTGGAATTTTTCAGTGATTTTCGTCCAGATCTCTAACAGTGGAGAAGGAGCTGGATTTTGATGATTTTAATGCTTCCAATGGCTTTAGAAGCCAAATTTGTATAGGGTAACAGTGAGGAATGGATTTGGGAAGCACTAAAAATCTTAAGAACAAGTTTTGAAATTGTAAAGGTCTTGAAAAAGCAAGAGAGGATTTTAGTACATTTTTGTAAATGCTTGCATGGTTGATGATATGAGAATGATGGATATGTTCTTGAATCATGTTTAGGAAGTTGAAACATTCAAGAACACATTTGGAAGGTTAATCAAGAGAGCTTCCAAGTTTCAAGGAGAGTTATAAACAAGGGTAACAACACTTCTAACTTTGGCATTACCTTGCATTGATGATTTATATGTTTGAAATTGTCATGTTGTTGTGTGGTTGTAGCCATTTAATTAATGAAACCTTGCTTATGTGATTACATGATGGTAACATTGCAACAATTGCCTTGGCTTTGTGACAACTTGATTGAAGTAAGGTTTATTATTTATATTACATGGCATACTTATTTTCCATTTCATAATCATGCATGTAGATGTATTATTAGAGTGTTTGCTACTGGGATTTCCAAAAAATCTCACTCTCCCCCAATTAACCATTTTAGGTGGAAGCTCAAGCAAAGGTAAAGGCATGTTACATGAAGAATAGGTGAAGCATAATGTTGCTTATTACTTGCCAAGTTACATGTTCACTTGTTATGTAAATGTTTATGAGCTTTGGATGTTTTGTAAATCCTTAAACTTCTACATGATAATATGTGTATAAGTGTATGAAAGCATGTGAGATCATGGGAGATGAATGGATATGGAAAAAAGATTTTTTGGTAATTTTTAAAGAAAAGTTAAGTTTCAAGTAAGGGGCTCCAACAACCCCAGAAACTGCCCTGTTTTGAGTGGCAATGAAAAATAGCAAACGAAGTCCAAATGAGTTAAAACTTTCTAGTTAAATACTACACATTCTAAGATTTAAAATGAGATAAAGATTGCTAAAATTGGATGTGTAGATGAGGAGATATGATTGTCCAAAGTTCAGGGAAAAATTTGGAAGATGAAAACTAACCATTTGAACAGTATTTATTCACGGAATAAACTGCATCAAATGGAAAATTTTTGGTCCAATGAGCATTTTTTCCCTGTAGATCACTTTATAAGCTTCAAATAAAAATTGGAACCACTCAATTTTTATTTTTTAGAATTAGTTATGCTTTTTCAAAGTTGGACTAGAAATCTAGAAAATAGTAACACATTTTTGAAAATTTGCAATCTCACTTTTTTAGTCAATTTGAGTTATCTAAGGCTCAAAAGTGGTTCATTGGTGATTTATTATGAAGCTTATAGGGGAAAATAAGGAGTGTTACATTTGGTGGTATCAGGGCAAGGTTCTGGGTCTGAATGATTTTGTTAATGCATTAGTTTGCATTGTGATTTATTATGTTAAGTGCCTTGCTATGATTGGTTTCTTGGTATGTTTGCATTATGTTAAGTGCTAGTTGGTTGTGACTTGTGCTTATTGCATTATAAGCTATGCTTGATTAAATGTTGATACATATATGTTCTGGAATGAATAAAGTAGTACAGTCAAGCATGAAAGACCAAAACACATAAGTCACGCAACCTTATAGCATGGCATTGGGTGTGAGGTATGCAACATCCCCACCCTAAAGGTCAGCTGTAACCAGAACTAGTGAGCTCGGTAAAGTGCCAGTCCTAGAGGAAGAGCTCCCTAGTATGGAAAAGATTAAAGTGTGGTACATAGATGAGACAGCTACTAGAAGAGGATCCAAAAGGGTAAAAAACCCGGATACACTTCATTTCGATCAGGATCTAATACGACATTCTCATCTCGAGGTTCAAGCGAGATGCAGAGGCAACTAAAAGATGGAAGTTTAAACGATAGAGTTCGTTTAGAGGAGATAGTTTACAGAAAACCTAGACACAGTAAATTGATTATGCCAAGCGTAACCTAGGAATGAATACCCAAGGATTACAGAACGATATTTCTCCTCAAGGATGAAGATTTTTTTAGCCGAATAGAAAGGGCCAGTGAGGCCTTTGAGCTTGATTACCTACAGAAGGCGCATCAGGTATAGTCTTCTTCTCAGTTGAAGATAAAGAGTCCCTTAGTGATATTCCGATAGTTAGAGAGTTCCTAGATGTATTTCCTGAGGAAATCAACGGACTGCCTGTAATATCCACAATTTTATGCTAGTTGAATAAAGGCTAATTCGACGATTAAGATGATGAGTTAGAGACGAAAAGTGGATAGCTCAAAAAGAAAGAAAGATTAAGGGTCGGAAGTTGAAAAGTTCGACTTGGCCTGAGGCACGGAGTTCCGTGTGAATTCCAAAATTAAGTATATTTGCCCTAGAAGCAATGTGAGAATGGGAAACCTTATAGAAAGGG
>JANTPZ010132102.1:0-10109 GCA_025593235.1 Vachellia pachyceras
CCTAAGAGCATAACAGAGGTGAGGAGTTTTCATGGCTTGGCTAGTTTTTATAGACGCTTTGTGAAAGATTTTAGCACACTTGCTGCACCACTAACTGATATCATTAAGAAATCTGTTGGGTTTAAATGGGAAAAAGCACAAGATGATGCTTTCATTACACTTAAAGATAAATTGTGTTATGCACCTATGTTAATATTGCCTGATTTTAATAAAGCTTTTGAGATTGAATGTGATGCATCTGGAGTTGGGATAGGAGCCGTTTTGATGCAGGAAAGGAAACCAATTGCTTGTTTTAGTGAAAAATTAAATGGAGCAGCCTTGAGATATCCAACTTATGACAAGGAGCTTTACGCACTCAAGAGAGCATTGGAGACTTGGCAACACTATCTTTGGCCTAAGCAATTTATCATACACACTGATCATCAATCTTTGAAGCACATCAAAGGTCAAGCTAAGCTAAACAAAAGACATGCACGATGGCTAGAATTCATTGAGACATTCCCATATGTCATCAATTATAAGAAAGGTGAAGATTCGAGGATGAATCCTTTTGAGGAGAGAGGGAATGATGCGATCCAGCAAGCTGATTTATCAAATTCAAAAGAGCCTCTACAAATTCCAAATGGACCAATCACAAGAGCAAGAGCCAAGAGAATTAAGGAATCATTAAATGGGCTTGTGCAATATGTTCTCACAAAACAAATGGCATTTGGATCAACAAAAGAGGATGAAGACTTCAAGGACGTCATTAACTTGATTTGGGCTGAAAATGGACTTGTAGATCCTATTTTGGGCTTGGAGGCTTCAAATGAAAGGGCATGGACCATGGGCTATACTTAGGAGGACTCATTCTGGCCTAAATAATCACATTTTGGGCCTAAAATTCTGATTAGTTATTGCTTATTTAATTTATGCGAAAATTTTTAATTTGAATTTCAAATTAGCTAGATTTTAGGATAATATCTATCTAGATTTTAGGATAGATACTGTTTTGAAATTTGAATTTTATCTTCCTAGATTTTAGGTTGCATTTTATCCTTTAGAATTTCATAATGTAACCTTTATAAATATAAAGCACATTCTGGAGGAGACAATTTAGATTGGAGATTATTATAAACTTTGCATTGTGCAAGTTGCTTCTTGGGAAGGATTCTCTCTAGGGTTCTTTATTGAACTAACGACTTATCAAGGCTTGATCAACATTGTGGCATCTTCCAACACTTCGGGTCCTTGTTCTTCCGTGCTCAAGGGTTCAAGTGGATCGTCAACCTTTGTTTAGCGTTCTTGGGGTGCGTATATTCGGATTGGCTGTGGGTTCTTGGGATCTTTCCCTATTGGGTTCGCATCAAGGTGGGAGGAATAAGAGAGAAGTGTTGGAGGCTCTCCTTTTCGTGGCTACTCCCACCCATATACATAGCAGATGAATGACCTAATTCAAAACGTGTTGTGTCACTTATAGCCATGAGGTCGCAACTTGGAACAAACGCAAAAGCTTTTGAAAATACATCCAAATCGCGACCTCATAGTGACAGAGGGCTCTTGCTATTATTTTTGGCTCTTGGTGAAATTGTGGCCCCACATTTGCTCAATCTTGGATATTTAGATCTCCTCCAAAAATTCACAGAACTTTGTAAAAATTAAACAAATTAAAGATCAAAGCATTCATAGTTTGGATGAGATAAATAACCCATTTTACCCTTAAATTAGCAAAATGCAATACATTGATTAATATAATCAAGAATGGTATACAAGAATGCAAAATGAGGGTAAAGGTGTTACAAAACAACATAAAACACTCAAGAAAACCATGTAAATATTGGGTTCTATCACTTGTCCATACTTAAACCTTTGTACTCCTGGACAAAGACTTTAATCATTCTAAAGAAAGTCCAAGGACAATAGATGAAGTCAGTGTAACACTTCTTCTCTTTAGCTTTATTATCTATTAAAGACCTTAAGTACTTGAGATCATTAAATGAGTTAGAATTAGTTAACCAAGTGATCTAGAAAAATTCTTAAAATAGTTACTATTCACTTGGTAGCTTGGAAATCTTGACCAACTTTAAAATTTCGTAACTAATTATAGAAAAATCCCAATTAAGTGGTTTAAGTTCTGATTAAAGCTTATGGTTAGAATACGATTTGACCAAGAGGTGGTGAATCGGTCACTTTTAAGAGTTTAAATCACAAAGATGGAAATGAAACAAAGTCATTAAGAGTTGAGCAAAGAGAGGATTGGCACAGCGAATTTATCCTGGTTCAGTCTTCCTAAACTACTTCTAGTCCTCAGAGCATCTATAAGATTTCCAATCCACTAATCAATAACCAAATAGGCTCTCCAAGCCCTTACAAAGGGAATCCCTCTCCCCCTTATTGACTGCACTAGAATATATAGGAACATACTCTATTTTCTCAACTCAAACCCAATCCAACAATCTCAAGATCACAATCTTGAGTTGTTCATAAAAATACAAGTTTGAATGACGATCAGAACTCTCTCAAAGAGTAGATGAATAATCACTGAAGCACTAATGACACAATAAATTATTTACATAGGTAGTTGGAAGAGTAAATGCATAACGTCTTCAGTCATCTATGTGAATTTCAAAACACACTTTGATTATTATTCATTAAAAATTTAACATTTCAGGCCCAACTTTAAAAATTCATAACTAATTCTAGAAAAATCTCATTCAAGTGATCTTGGTCTCTAATTAAATATTATTCATTCCTTATGAGGGAAAAATACTCCTTAGACCAAAATAATTCTTAAATCAAGTTGAAAGGAGTTGGAAAATCACTATTCAGTTGGTCAGGCTTTTGGAACTTAATTGTGACCAACACTGGAATTCGTCGTAGAGAACTTTTGAACTTGGAGAAAAATTTTACTCTCTATCTAAGTTGGCTATGTCAAACTTTAGAGTTCATCATGGCAAACTACTCCAACATGCTCTAGGACCACCTGTAACCGAGGCAAACTTTTAAGGTTTGTCGGGGTGAACTTTTGGTGTTAGCTTTTCTGATGAACTTCAAAAATTCATAACTTTTTACATAAAACTCCAAATTGGACAAACTAGGACTCTATGGAAAGCTTATAATAAGACCTATTTTCTTGCAAAATTTCATAACAATTGGACTCCATTTACTCAAAATATCCTATGTTGTCCCATTGGCTTTAGACCCCTTCTTATCCATTTTGCGTGCTCACTTTGCTTTCCTCATTCATAGCCCAACCTACATTATTACATAGCACCAAAATGACTTAATGTAAGATTTTAATTTACATTCATCAAAGAATCGTAGATATGCACACATGTACATCAACTGCATAACAACACATTATGTGCAAATGCTCATCTCCAAGGAAGCCATCACCACTTACTCTTACACTTCTTTTCCTTCGCTCTTAGAAATTGTGCCTATTGTTAATTATTGGAAAGGGTGAGATTTCAAAGAAATCCTAGTAGCAAATCATTCTAACCAATACATCAACATGCATGATTATTTGAATGTAAAATAGTATGCCATGCAACATAAATAATAACACCTTATTTCCATCATGTTTGTTCAAGGACAAGGCAATCATTACATAGCTACAACCATACATTTTCACAAGTAAGGTTTTACATGTCAAGTGGCTACAACTACACATCAAATATGGCAGTTAATATATATAACAATGAATGTAAAGTAGACATCAAAGTTGGAATTTCTGCTACCTCATACTTGGCTTAACTTTCCAATTAACTTGAGTTGGCTTCCACTTGTTGGAATTCTTCTTGGCATCTCAACATTCCTACATATGTCATAGTGTGCTTGCCATCATTGTTGATGACATGTTTTGATGATAACAAAATCTAGTGTTTTATGTTTTGCAGGAATTATGAAGTTCGAAAATGTTTTAAACTTGAATTATGAATGATGATGTTGCAATTCTTATGTTTGTCATGCTATTTCAAAGTTACAAAGTGTTTTCAAACTCAATGTGTAACACGCCTTACTTTGCCTTATTAGCTTCATATTAAATCATTATTGGACCACTTTTAGGCCTTACATAACTTGAAATGACCAAAGAATTGAAATTGGATATTTCTTCTTGGGTTACTATTCATTTGGTCAATTTTTCAGTTTTCTGGCCCAACTTTGAAAATTAATAACTAATTATAGAAAAATCGAAATTAAGTGGTTCCAATTTCTAAATGAAACTTGTAACATTCCCTTCAGGGGAAAATACTCATTTGTCCAGAAACTATCAAATCAATACAATTTATTGCGTGAAGTTGCACTGTTCATATGATCATTTTTCAATTTTTCATGTTTTTCTATTAACTTTGGAAAACCATAACTTCTTGTGTAGATGTCCAAATTCAGTGATCTTGGACTTTTTTTAAAGCTTACCATATGAAATATTTTTATATAAAAGTTCAGTTCAATTGGAATTGGTTTACTATTTTTCTTTATAGTTCAAAGATATGGATTCTTTAAGGATTTTGGACCCCTTTTTCAAAACTTTCCATTTTCATAACTTTGTACAATGCATTCATGACATAAACTCATTTACCCTACCTATTCATACACGTCTCCATACATATTCACATCCATCATGTAAAGTTTTAGGGTTTACATCAACTACAAAAATACTTAAACATGCAATACAAGCACATTACATAACTTTATGTTAGAGACCAATTATAAAAATTTATTACCATTCAATGCTTCAAATTAACTAATTAAGTGTGTTAGTGTAGATTTGACTAAGAGGAGGGGTGAATTGGTCACTTTCAAAAAATTTAAAATGAAATTGTAGAAATAAAACGATGTCATCGAGTAAGGCAGAGTGAAGAATAAACACGAAGATTTATCCTGATTCGGTCTACCTGACCTATGTCTAGTCCTTAGAACACCTTTGAGATTTCCAACCCACTATGCAAAGCAAACAAGGCTCATCGGGCCCTTACAACAGGAGGCTCACTCCCCCTTATAAACGCACTCAAATAGAGTCTCTTGTACTCTATTTTTCGACTCAACCTCGACCTAACAGATTCAAGGTCCCAACCTTGAATATCTCACTAGAGTACAAGGTTTGACAATATAAACTCTCTTGATAGAGTAGATACTTAAATATTGAAGCTCACAAAATTTTGATGAACAAAGATGACAGAAGATGGTTACAGAGAATAATGGTGTAATAAATTTCGTTTGACTTCTCGCTTCTATATTCAAAGCTTCTTCATTTATAGTTGAGATAGCATTCATTAGCCCTTTCTCAGTGTTTAAATAGCCATTAGAAAGAAGCTCATGGGCTTGTTTGGGAAGTCTGTTAGGAGAACGATCACATATTCCGAGGTAAATATGTAAGAGGAATTTTGTCTCGATAAGCGTAGGAATGGATTTTTATCCGTTACTCATAGAATTTCATCTATCTTAAATGTTTCATCCAATACTTGCTCAACTGTCATGCCGGAAGACATTTATGCTTGAATTTATTTCTGGGATGACCTGAGCTGTTTAAGAAAGAGCTGAATTGCATTTATGAGAGTTGGTAACATTCAAAATGTTCCAACACGAAAAAGGAAAACTCTGGTAAATGCTATGAGTAGCTATGTCAGAAACTGTGTCTGAGAAGAGGGAACTTGAGTTTGTAAGACTTCATGACTCGAGTTCTATCACATAGGAATTATTAGCTCAGTTGTAAAACTTCCAGTTCTGATAAACATGATTCGAGTTTTGGAAAACTTTCATTTGAGGCTCGAGTTTGCAGTGAAAGTTCTGAAGTATCGTTGAAAGACTTTGATTTTAAAACTTCAGGTTTTGATATTAAGTTTTAAAGTCCAGTTGTAAAACTTCAAGTTATGCAAATGAGAACTCAAGTTCTAAAACGTGTGAAAACCTGTCTAGTTGAAAAGGTCATCGAGACTTGAGTTTTGAATCTTAGGAACTCGAGTTTTAAAAAACTTCCAGTGAGGACTCGATTTGAACATCAAGTTTTTGAACTGATAAAATTTTGTAAGGTATAAAACTTGAGTTTGGAAAATAGCATGACTTGAGTTTCGCAAAACTTCAAGTCAGAACTTCCATTTTTTAATTCAAGTTTAGGGAAATAGTTGTGGAACTCGAGTTCTGAAATCCCAGAACTTGAGTTTTTGTGAAACTTGAATTCAAAACCTCCAGTTTTCATTGCCAGTTCTGCAAAACTCGAGTTCTATGAAATTGGAACTCGATTTCTATAATGTGATGAGAAAACTTGAAGCTGAAATCTCAAGTTTTGACTTCCAGTTTTGTACTCACGTTATGGAACTTCAAGTTTTGAAAATTTAGGACTCGAGGTTTTGAACTTGATTACAAAACTTCTATTTAAAACTTCTAGTTTCAATATCCAGTTTTGAAAGACAAACACATAACCTGAGTTTGCAAAAACTGGGACTCGAGTTTTAAAACTCTTTTGACAAACTCAGTACAATTTCAAAAATATTAAACTAGATTCCAAATCCTGCCATATTTGATAATGACAAAACCATAAAATTAAATATAAAACATTAAGACCAAAATGACATAAGCAAACTCTAAGCTTAATGACAACAAAAAATGATAGCAACTGTAAAACCATATAATGACAGCAGAAAATTCATATAATCCCAGAGTCAGTGAACATCAGCAGCAAAGTTCCATAATCAAGAAAATACATAAACACAATATAAACATAAAACAAAGAATGAACTCAGAATCTTAAACACAATATAAATATAAAAACAAAGCATGAACTCAGAATCTTTTCCCCTTTTTGTCATCAGTCAAAGAGGGTGAAGAGGAGAGGATGGTGTAAGGTCAGGTGACTTAAAGGGCTGTAGAATAGATGGTTCAGTAGGAGGAGAAGAGGTCTCTGGAGGAGCAGGAACAGGATCCAAAGGCTGAGTAGAGGCAGCAAAATCAACCATGGCCATTAACCTCTCTGGAGATGAAGGCTTAAAACCAGTAGCAGTGTGAATAGGAGGAGATGACTGAGAATTCTTTCTGATAAAATCTTCAATGGATGAAAGTTTGGAATCCAGGGAAGCTACTATGCTAGCCATAGTGCTCAAATTCTACTCCATGATGCCACATGCTTCTTTAAAGCAACCATATCTTCCATAAGTTCTTTACGCAAGAAGTATTCCATAGCTTTCTTCAACAAAGCAGACATAAATCCTTGAGCGGTACCATGGAAATCACATGAGAATGCCTCTCCCAGTTTTCTAAACTCTGTTTCCATGAATAGGTTACTCCTTGAGTGGTGCTATGTAGCTTAGCAGTGAATGCTTCTCACAATCTCTTGAGTTCTACCTCCATGTATGCCTGAATAGCAGCCTAAGCAAATGATGGGGCTGAGTGGCTCTGCTGAGGAGCAGAGGACTGAACCTCATCCTGACCTCAAGAAGTGGCAGAGGTGACCTTCCTTTTCTTGAAAGGAGCTGCAACTAGCTGAGGAGAGACAATGTCTATGTTCATTCTATGGAAGTGACTTCAGTAAGCTTGATTGGTGACATTGGCACTTGATTATCCATGAGATACCAAATGTCATGTAGCTCCATAATCCGAGAGACAAGGCAGGGATAGGGTAAAGGTATCTTTTTGGATTTTGAGGTCATAAGCTTTCTCATCTCATTAAAAATGAATTACCCAATGTTCCTCTTTTTCTTAGACTAATGGATGCTAAAAATTGATAATCAAAAGAGGAGAGATGAGTATAATTTTTGCCTTTGTTGATCAAGCACCTTAAATAAACATAGTGTATAGTCCTCTATAGCACAAGCATAGAAGATGGTTCAAACTCCAATTCATCACCCAGATCTTCACCAGGCTCAGCAATTCTTGCACCACGTAATTGCGAGACAGTGAAAAATTTTCGTACTTTCCGACCAAAGAAAGGCCAGAAATGGATGAGGGCCTTTTTGAAGCAAATGGATGGATTTTCAAAAACTAATTAAACATCTAAAATCCTCATTCCAAAATGAGTAACAGAGGAAGTTTCCATGCAATTCTGAGACAAAGAAAAGTTTTCATACAGAACCAAGGAAGGCCAGAAACGGACGAGGGCCATTTTAGAAGCAAAGGAATGGATTTTCAAAAACTAACCAAACATCTAGAATCCTCATTCAAAAATAAGTAACAGAGGAAGTTTCCACCCAATTCCGAGACAGAAAAATTTTCGTACTTTCCAACCAAAGAAGGCCAGAAACGGACGTGAGCCATTTTTGAAGCAAATTGATGGATTTTAAAAAACTAACCAAACATATAGAATCCTCATTCAAAATTGAGTAATAGAGGAAGTTTCCATGCAATTCCGAGACAGAGAAATTTTTTCTTACTTTCCGACCAAAGAAGGCCAGAAACGGATGAGGGCCGTATTTGAAGCAAAGGAATGGATTTTCAAAAACTTACCAAACATTTAGAATCCTCATTTGAAAATAAGTAACAGAGGAAGTTTCCACCCAATTCCGAGAAAAATTGTCGTACTTTCCAACCAAAGAATGCCAGAAACGGATGAGCGCCGTTTTTGAAGCAAATGGATGCATATTAGAAAAACTAAACAAACATCTAGAATCCTCATTCAAAATGGAGTGAGAGAGGAAGTTTTCACACAATTCCGAGACTGTGAAAAATTTTCGTTCTTTCCGACCAAAAAAGGCCAGAAAAGGATGAGTGCCATTTTTGAAGCAAATGGATGCATTTTAGAAAAACTAAACAAACATCTAGAATCCTCATTCAAAATGGAGTGAGAGAGGAAGTTTCCACACAATTCCGAGACTGTGAAAAATTTTCGTTCTTTCCAACCAAGAAAGGCCAGAAACGGACGAGCGCTGTTTTTGAAACCAGTGGATAGATTTTCAAAAAATAACCAAACATCTAGAATCCTAATTCAAAATGGAGTAAGGGAGGAAGTTTCCATGCAATTCCGAGACCGAAAAACTTTCGTACTTTCCGACCAAAGAAGGCAAACAACGGCCGGGCACCATTTTTGAATCAAATGGATGGATTTTCATAAACTAGCCAAACATCTAGAATCCTCATTCAAAAATGGAGTAAGGGAGGAAGTTTCCACGCAATTCCGAGACTATGAAAAATTTTCGTTCTTTCCGACCAAGGAAGGCCAGAAACGGATGAGCACCGTTATTGAAGCAAATGGATGCATTTTCAAAAACTAACCAGACATCTAGAATCCTCATTCAAAATGGAGTAAGGGAGGAAGTTTCCACGCAATTCTGAGACTATGAAAAATTTCCGTTCTTTCCGACCAAAGAAGGCCAGAAACGGACGCGCGCCGTTTTTGAAGCAAATGGATGAATTTTCACAAATCAACCAAAAATCTTGAATCCTCATTCAAAAATGAGTAAGCGAGAAGGTTTCCACTCAATTTCGAGACAGAGAAAAATTTCGTACTTTCCGACCAAAGAAGGCAAGAAAAGCACGGGCGCCGTTTTTGAAGCAAATGGATGGAATTTCAAAAACTAACCAGACATCTCAAATCCTCATTCAAAAATGAGAAACAGAGGAAGTTTCCACGCAATTTTGACACAATCTAAAATTTTTGAACTTTCCGACTAAAGAAGGCTAGAAACGGACGAGCGCCGTTTTTGAAGCAAATGGATGGATTTTCAAAAACTAACCAAACATCTAGAATCCTCATTCAAAATGGAGTAAGGGAGGAAGTTTTCACGCAATTCCGAGACTGTCAAAAATTTTCGTTCTTTCCTACCAAAGATGGCCAAAAACAACCGAGCACCGTGTTTCCACGCAAATGGATGGATTTTCAAAATGGAGTAAGGGAGGAAGTTTCCACGCAAATGGATGGATTTTCAAAAACTAACCAAACATATAGAATACTAATTCAAAAATGAGTAAGAGAGGAAGTTTCCACGCAATTCTGAGGTAGTGAAAAATTTTCGTACTTTCGTACCAATGAAGGCCAGAAAACGGAGAACCCAATAGGGAAAGATCCCAAGAACCCACAGACAATCCGAATATACGCACCCCAAGAACGCTAAACAAAGGTTGACGATCCACTTGAACCCTTGAGCACGGAAGAACAAGGAGCCGAAGTGTTGGAAGACGCCACAAGGATGATCAAGCCT
>JANTPZ010132103.1:0-55656 GCA_025593235.1 Vachellia pachyceras
ATTACCATTTTGCCCTTACTTTCTCTACTTTTTGCAAAATTACTATTTTGCCCTTACTTTTGATTCTGAAAGACCTTTATGCCCTTGGTCTTTTATTAAATGACATATGGGTCCCTTCCTATAAGGTTTCCCATCCTCATATTACTTCTAGGGCAAATATACTTAATTTTGGAATTCACACGGAACTCCGTGCCTGAACTTTCAGCCCTTAATCTTTCTTTCTTTTTGAGCTATCTACTTCTCGTTTCTAATTCATCATCTTAATCGTCAGATTAGCCTTTATTTCATTTAGTATGAAATTATGGATATTACAACTCCTGCCTGTAGGCTTTAAACACATCAATGTCTTTCTCCCATAGCTTCTTTAAGTTTTCAATCAAAGGTACTTGTATCCATCTTGGAAAATACTTCGGTACCACTCAACTTGTCAACAAGTCATCAATACAGGGAAGCAGATATTTGTTCTTTACTGTCACTTTATCTAGTTCACGATAGTTTATACATAATCTAAGACTTACGTCTTTATTTTTCACAAAGAGAACTAGGGCTTCCCAGGGTAAGATATTGGGCCTAGTAAACCCCTTCTCTAATAGCTCCTCTATCTGCTCTTTTATCTCTTTCATTTCAATTGGAGCCATTCTATATAGAGTCTTTAAAATCAGGTTCGTTCCTGGTACTAGGTCATTAGCAAACTCCACCTCTCTCTGAAGGCAATTAGCTAATCTCTTTTGGAGATACATCCAGGAACTCTCAGACTACCAAAACAAGGGACTCTTTAACTTCAATCTCAACTGAATAGAAAGTCCCTATTGCTTCTTCTGAAGCTAATCAAGCTCAAAGGCCTCACTGGCCCTTTCTATTCAATTAAATAAAATCTTCATCTTTGAGGAGAAAAGTAATTCTATACTTTCATGGGTATTCAATTCCAGGTTACATTTGGCAAAATCAATTTGCAGCATTTGAGTTTCCCGTAAACTTTCTCCTCTGGACAACTTTATAGTTTAAACTTTAATCTTTTGGTTGCCTTTGCATCTCACTTGAACCTCAAGATGATACTATCATGGTAGATGCTGATCTAGATGAGGTGTATCCATAGTTCTCTTTCATTTCTGGATCCTCTTCTTCTATTGGGAGCTATTCCTTCGATACCGGCATCTCTACCGGGCTTATGGGTTCTGAACGACTTGATCCAGTTCATATGCCTCTCTAGTTCATCTGGATATACGCTAACCAAAACCCTCGTCCATGTAGAGTATTGTACTCTCAGAGTCCTTGGGTGTTAGCATCCAGAATGTGCTGTAGTGGAGCAATCCTATCAAACACTGGACCTTCATATCCGTTATCCCTCACATATTCTGGTAGTTCTCGTGCTAGCTCCTTCTCTTTTTTGAACACTTCACTGGTCTTTTAATGTTTAGCTAGTCACATTCATTCATATAATAATGAACAAAAGGTATAACTAACATACATCCATATGAGGCAACCAATGCATAACATAACATTTAGCTAATGACATCTCAACTTCATAGGCATATTGAATAATAGTGCAACATATATCAATAACAATGCACAATTATTCCAAACAAATCCCAAACCTTGGCTCTGATACCAAAACAAGTGTAATACACCTTATCTTAACCTTAAGCTTCATTTTATATTGATTCGGAACCAAAAGGAAGCCTCAATTTGATCAAAAAGTTCAAAATATTCAATTTGAAAACTTTCAAACTCTTTGAAAGTTACTATTCACTTTTTTTAGGACCAAATTTGAAAATTCATAACTAATTCTAGAAAAATCAAAATTGACTGCTTCCAATTTCTATTTGAAGCTTGTAAGATCCTTTATAAGGAAAAAATACTCATTGAGTCATTAAATTTTCCAATTGATACAGTTTAATCTGTGAAATGCACTGTTCATTTTGGTTATTTTTCTATTTTCCTAGGTTTTTCAGTGATTTTCTTCAAAATTTGGAACATTATAACTTTCTATACAAAATTCCAAATCCGTTTTTCTTTGGATTGTTTTAAAGATAATAATGTGAAATATTTTTCATAAAATTTTCAACTCATTTGGAGTCTATTTGCTCTGTTCTTCGACAGGTCAAATTTAGGGGTTTGACTAACTTAACTTCAATTAGCCAAACTTTTCAATTTCAAACTTTGCCATTTGAAACCCTAACTTCTAATTCTCTTTTAATCATGCTTGATCATGCAATTAGGGTTCCTTAACTATCACATATGAGACAAACATGCATAGGTTTACATCACATATTACATAGAACATGAAATTCTCAAAATACTTGTACATTTACAACATAGTTTCATGATCAAAATCATGACAATTCCTTGCTTTAAGCATCAAGCATTTTCTCTTTAGCTTTTGATGAACTTGTACTTAGTAATGGTTAGTGTGGGAGGGTGAGATTTTTGGAAAACCCAATAGCAAAGCTTACTAACATACATAGAAAAATTGCATGACATGCTTCAAGTTCATAAAGAAATGTGTAACAATGTAAAATGTGTACCAAGCACATATCAATGCATATGGCTATAGCATAATATCACTCATAAACACATTTCAACAATGTTATATAGTCATGCACATCATTAAGATAATTTCACAACAATGTTAGGTAGAGTTAGAAAACTTTGCTACCTTTATGTCTTAACTTTTCTTCTTTACTTTGAATCCTTTCTTGAGCACTTGAAAATTCACCTTCTTGAACCAAATTTTTGCCTACACAATGGACAATATAATGGCCATTAAACATGAGCCATTTCCATTGCAAAAAACAATGTAAAATCCCCTTAACCATTTTCTTGAATTCCATAAACCCTAGAGCATCAAACTTGTCTCTATGATTTTCTAATGCTTCCATAAACTTGGGGCCACTTTTGCCCTACAAAAAAACTCATTTTAAACCCATTGGAAGCATCAAAATCATCAAAACAATTCATATTCCTCAAGAAATAGCACTGGCCAAGAGGTTCCCAAAAATTTCTTACAATGTGATTTTTCAACTTTAATCACTTATACCATTTGATTCTTGTTTCCAAACTCATATTCCTGCATGGTATAACTTTATTTTAACTCTCCTATATCAAGAGGAAAATTGGGCAGAACCTCCCCTATTTATTCATGATTTCCCAATTCACAAAAATCACAAAATCAATCACCAACCACCACAATATATACATCAATATGCTCCTTACAACAAGAGGAGACATTTGCAACAACTTGATGGCTTTAAATCCATCCCTTTCTCACTTCACTCTCAAGAACCCTAGGTTATGGAACTTGAGAAAGAGAACTCAGATCAGATTTTGGAACCATGGAAGTTGAAGGGGAAGTTACAAGGAGAAGTTTTATATATAGCATAAGGTATTTTTCTTTCATACCTTGAATTTCCACCAAGCTTTTCCTCTCTTCCTTGAAGCTTAATGGAGTCACCATCTTCTTCTTTTCTTGCTGGATACGTCGGCCTAATGGTGGCTGAAATGGAGGGAATTTTTCTGATTTATTAATTCACCATTTAATGGATTAAGGGCTAAGATCTCATCTTACAACTTAATCTTAATCTAATGGTTGTTATGGATCCACACATGTGCCAGATGCTTCTTCTCATTAGCCCTTAGAAAGTGATAATCATGGCTCTAATGAGGGGTTAAGAATCTGGTTACCTTAACCAAACTGGATCCCATTCAATTACTCTTACCGATTGCACTTTTTACCGGTAAACTTAACTTTATTCCGGTAAATCTTTTTCTACTTTTCTGGAGATATTTTCTTCCTCATTTAATCTCCATATTTTCATCTTAAATATAACAAAATTATTGTCCCCAAAATACCCTTTACTTTTCTAAAATTTTACAGGATTATTTATCCTGTCCAAAATCCCTGAAAGCGTACAATCGAAGAGAAAATTCTTTTAAGGCCTTGAAAAATACTACATTTTTCACTGATTCTCTAGCCCTTTTTCCTTTTTCCAAAATGCCCTCTAGATTGCCCAAAATTAATTTTTGAAATAATTATATTTCGGGGATTTTCGGGTCTTTTTCCCGATTTTCGGGAAAATCGCCTTAATCGTATACTGAATAATAATTTTATTAAATACTATAAAATTCACTGGATTTTCCATATTTTTGCCTAAATTTTTGGAGGGCTCCTGATACCTTAATTAATTATTTTTCCCTTTTTCACCCTTCAAAATTATATAAATTTCAAAGCCTTAGGATTAATTTGACCAGGGTCTCTTTGGTCCATTAACATCTTCTCTTTCAGTACTTTTATTTTTGGGTCTTATCTTACCTCACAATTATTAGCTTGGCCTCTATTTTAATTTATAGTAAAGGGTGGATATTACAATTGCCCCTAATAATTCAATTCGATGATGTCAACCAATTTTTCATAGTAGGGGGCACCTCCAAAACATACATTATAGTCACTGCCGCTCACATAACTTCTTGTACCAAAAGTCCCAAAAACCCCAGAATTTTATGTGGAAGAACTTTGATCGCATGAAACTGTGCAGAATTTGTACTCGTTTTTGTTGTATCATATAGAAAACTGTTAGAAGGACCACCTACTTTAATAGCCTAAGCAGGTATGTAAAACCAAATGATTGTCTTCAGGAGTTATATATATATATATTCTGTTATTGTTTATTAATTTACTCAAGATTTTGACATCCAACTCGGTCCCTCCCTCTGTACCTCATCTAACTATAGTACGTGATGGAGAATGGCTTCGATCCCGCCGTATGGTGGATCGTCTACCAGGACTGGCTCCGCTCAGCCCTCCTCAACACGGTCTGCTGCTCTGGTGACCTCCTGAACCAGACAAACCTGACCCAGTCCGCCACGTCGACTGTGTCTAGGACGTATGGCTCCAGCTCCCGAATTGTCCTTGTCCCGTCCCCCTCCTTCCAATTGTACAGGCAACTCTACCTGTTCTTCCACCCTTCCCCAACCTTCGAGATGACGAAGTCTTTGTGGGCATCTCACACAACAAATTTGCCCTGCAACAAATTTTGAAATAAAAGTTAGTAAAATATATATTAATAAATACTAATTACAACACTTTAAAGAATTTAAATTATACCTTCACTTTCTCCCATACAGCGTTCTTCAGTCTCTGCTGGATCCTCTTCGAGGCCTGAGCGTTGAAGTTTTGGCCCTGCTCAGTCAGGTAGATGTTGAAAAGCTGACCGCCCTTCTCCTAGTGCACGATGACTCTCTGCCCATAAGGGAGTTGGTATACATCCCTCAGTGTGTGCTTCTTCATCACTGTCACCCCTGTCGGATCTGAAAATTGAATTCATACATTAATTCAATAAAATATTTATTTATTAATAAACAAATAAAAAAATCATTTTAATTAAATAACGTATTAATTGTTTACTTACCCTGAATGTTCACCTCAAACCCAGTGGACCGACCAGTATAAGGGCATCGGAATCCTTACTCTCGGTCGATATCCTAGTCCTCAAACATCTTAGCCTCTTAGACTGATATGTTGATATCGCCGACCTCAAAGTCGTCAATGCTCAACACCACATCATCCTCCGCTAGGATATCTCCACCCTCTGGGATCATAGTCTCCTTTCCAAGCCTATGACCATGATCCTGACCAGTCATCTGAAAAAAATTAATTAAAAAAATTAAAATAATAAAATTTAAAATTTAAAAAATTTAAATAAATAAAATTAAATAATCAAAAAAATTTTGAAGCTAACCTTTAAAAATTTAAAGGACAACAACTAAAAAAACTTTTTAGACAAATCAAAAGGCTATAAATCTCTCTGATGTGACGTATTCAAAAAAATGAAAGTGAAGAAATGAGGGGAGGGGGTTTATATACTCCAACCGTTACAAACTGAACATGGCTATTAGGAAATTGCGTTGTTTAGTAGCGATTTGTCTAAATTGCTACTAATTTGATACCCTTCATTTTTATAGCGGTTATTTTAAAAAACCGCTACAAACATCGATGCAATTTAGTAGTGGTTTATGAAACCGCTACAAATGCTGTTGCCACTGACAACCCTTCATTTCTGCAACAGTCGGCCTTTAATGAAACCACTGCAAATAGGCAACATAACTGCTACAAATTTTGGAGCGTCCTTCCCGCCATATGTTTTTCATTTTTATAGCGGTTATAAACTGCTACTAAGTTCATTCCTAGATTGTCTTTGCAAATTTGTAGCGCTTTGACCTAGAACCGCTACAAAGTGACTGATTTTATCTCAGTTTTTGGAACTTACTATTGAACTACTACTATATGCTCTTTTTTTAGTAGTAATGGCTTTTTGATGAAGCTGACATGGTGTATAAAAGACTATTGTCTATTGGTTTAACACCTAATCTTATATGTTTGCGGACAATGCTGAAAGGTTACCTAGGACATGGGCGTGTGCAAGAAGGCATTAACTTCTTTGAAAATGTAAGCAACTTGATAAAAGGAGGCAGGTGTATCTTGAGTTCTACTATACATTTCTACAAAACTACTGGGAAGAAAAGCAAAGCTGAATGTTGAATACAATGCACAACTTAACAATCCCATTGCTAAGGAAACTTGAGGTGATATCAGCGTCAAAGACTCCACATGGAAAAGACTCACTAAAGTAATGCATATGTAGGATATGACTAATAGAACAACCTAGTATATTTTCCAGGGATCAAAATCTTATATTTGTACAATGAATTTACACCCTTGTCCTTTTATCGGTGCCAATCTGTCCTGCTGCTTTAGTTTTTGACTTCCTGCATTGTCCTCCGATGCCCCATATCTAGATCCTTAGCAATCTTTTTTCCCAGTTAGTTGAGGAACACTAAGCAATTTGAATTTTATTTATTTAAATAAACCCCTTAATCAAAGAAGAAGAAAGCAACTTTGCAGCCATATATTCCATCCTCCAAAGCTTCACGAGCCCCTGAAATGTTGAATGAATCTAAAAGTGTTGAGTGAAGTGCACCCTAGCCAATTTTGCACTATGCCCATTGAACTAGGAGTTGTGAAAATATCTATGAAGCCACTTCCTATTATCATCCCATGTGTCCTTTTTAAAGAAGATGGGTATGCATTGTTAGTCTGAGGTTACAAGGGGAATTAAAGTCATAACCTTACACTTCTAAAGGTGTTCTCATGCCCCTTGGTTATAAAATCATTGGTTCATCCCATATGTTTTCAATCATTGGTTCATCCCATATGTTTTCAAACATCTTAGCCTCAACCAATTTCTCGAGAAAGGGCGCCGTAGGGTGAACCTATGGCGCCCTTTATAAAAATAAAGGGCGCCATAGTACTTTTTACTCCCTTTTTTGAATAAAGGACGTGAATTTGGGTAGTAAAAAGTATATTCTGTAGTAGTGCCCCTTACCAATGCATTTCCAAGTTAAGTATAGCCAATCATGATTTGACTATAGAAAATACCGAGTGAAATATATAAATTTTCACAAAGGTGAATAAGACCTCTAGAACTTACAAAAAATGAGACTTCCCTTACTAATTCATTTCAGGGTCAATTTTGGCATTCTCCAATAATATATAGCGAATTGCAACTTGAGAGTAGGGAATTCACAATGAAGTATATGATATGAAATTAAGACCCCACAAACTTATAAAAAAATTGGACTTCCCTTATCAATGCATTTCCAAATTAAGTATAGTGAATTGCAAATTGAATACATGGAATGCCCATTGAAATATATGAAATTTTCACATATGCGATTAAGACCCTCGGAACTTACAACATTGGGACTCCCCTTACTAACGCAATTTCGAGTCAAGTATAGGGAATTGCAACTTGAATATATGGAATGCCCAATGAAGTAATTCAATTCTGAGTCAAGTATAGGGAATTGCAACTTAAATATATGGATGCCCAGTGAAGTAATTCAATTCTGAGATGCCCAGTGAAGTGTGTATGAAATTTTCACATATGGGAATTAAGACTCATAGAACTTACAACAAATAATGTGACTTCCCTTACCAACGCATTTCCCAGTCAAATATAGCGAATTGCAACTTGTGCTTATAAAATACCCAGTGAAGCATAGGAAATTTTCACATGTGGAAATTAAGACCCTTAGACATTCAAAATGGGATTTCCCTTAGCATTTACATGTCAAGTGTTATGAGTTTAAATTTGAGTACAGGGAATTCCCAACGAAGTATAAGAATTTACTTATATGCAAAAAAAGGGCACATAAGTAATTTTATAATATTTTGAAATATCAAATTGATGCATCTAGTCTGATTTATCCTTTATATATTTTGGGCATATTTTTGTGTAATTTTCCCAAAACTGTATTTATAAGAGAAGCCATTGAAGATTTAAATTTAAATTTTAATTTAAAATTAATTTATATTAAAAATTATAATATACATAAATATTCTTTTAAAATTGATGTGCGTCAAAAATTAAAATATATAAAAAAAATTATATGCTTAAATCATGCAAGGTCATTGGCAATGACATGTGACATTTTTATTTGTTGAAATATAAATTTGCCATGAAATTTACAACCGAATGTTCCATTCAAATCTGTGGCAAAACTGAAATTCCGCCGATAATATTGTGACAAATTGTATCGGTAATTTCTTCTTCCTCTTTTTTTGCCGTGAACCAAGTATTTACTTTTTATTTTCCATACAATAAAATGCGTTATACTAAGATTCCTTATACTATCTCATTATTTACAAACCGAAAGGAAAGGATGTCATTGTAGTATGTAATTTCAATTATTCATTTAACAACTATAATAATTATAACTACAGTTTGAATACCTTTTGAAATATTGTCTCTCCACTATAGTCTATCTTATAATCCAATTTTATTTTGTATATGGCATAAAATAAAGGTGTTTTTATTGGTTCTACTTGGACAATTCATTTATTTCTAGATACACAGATCACATTTGTAATCGGTCTTATTTATTATTCCATCCACACGTACAAACATAGCCAAGCCAAATCTCGATGTTGGCTTTTGCTTTGACCATAAATTTATTTATGCATTTAAGTTGGAGCATGTAAGCCAACCGGCGGGATATTTATATATGCATATATATATATATGTGTCGTTTCGCCCAACGATTCTCCATCTTTATCTTAGTCTACCCTCTCATTATTCCTTCTGCAACCAAAGCACGCAATACAAATAAACGAGAGTTAAGGACACAAACAAGAACCTCTTAGTGCACTATAAACTGTAAACTCTATAAACGGTAAAAGACACATATATGTGTCTTAATATAAGAGGCATATGAATTTTTTTAAAAGATTAAGGAAGCTAAATATATTATTTAAAAGTACTTGTTTATCTATCATTAGACCTATATCTATTTATAAATTATCTAAATTAGTTTGGACTATTTTCTTGTTTTTTATGACACTGTTTTCTTGTTTCCAAAATTGTTTTTTAAAACTTTTTTAATAACAAGTTTAAAAAAAATTAGTTTGGATAATTGTTTAAACTGTTTTCATAAATGATAACTTCTTAAATTGAGAAAAAGCCATCACACGGAGAATTAAGGGTTTCCCAATTTTCTTAAACAAAAGCTAAGATAAATTGTTTTTGTTTTTATTTTAAAGAACAGTTTCTTTAAAACAAAACATCACAAATATATTTTTGTTTCTTTTTTTGAACAATATTTTTTAAATTGAAATAAACAAGCCATTAGGATTCTTAATCTCTTACAAATAAAGTTAGCTGGTTTTTACATCAACAATCCAATTAATATGTATAATAGACTTGCCTTATCATTGTCAGAGCTACTGTAGTTACTCAACAATTTTAACATTAATTCCTCCGCTTTTTCTTGTATACTCAGATTCGGGGTTTTTCCAATTTTCTCAAACAAAAACTAAGAAATATGAAAATAAAAAACAGTTAAATGTGGTTTTTGTTTTTTAAAAAACAAATTACTTAAAGCAAAACATCAAACAACTTTTTTTATTTTCTAGTTTTAAAAAAAAATTAAAATTTAAACAAACAAACCCTTAGCTTTATTGATCTCCTCAAAATAAAGTAACTGGGTCTTGCGTCAAGAATCGGAAATAGTACGTATAATAAGACTTGCCTTGTCATCATTGGAGGTGGCCTGGGAGGTAGTAGCCGGGGGGCAGCGGGAGGGTACCTGGGGGAGACGCCGGGGGGTCGCAGGTGGAAAATCTTCATCCCTTTTGATCTCTTGGGGTTTGACGACAACGACACGTGGTGTTTGACCACCACATTCACTCTGCGCCCCTCCCATTGGATGACTATTGCTTGATAATTTCTCTGAACTCTCTCTCCCCACCTTGATCTCTTGGGTTTGGTGGAGATCCATGAAGATTATTACTTACATAGAGCTCATTAATGCATGGAACGGGAGGGAATCTATTTGTCTGCTCGTCCAAACGATAAGCGTCGCCAACACATCAAGGCTAACCATTCTGTTTTTTTTTTTTTTTTGGCATCAGCTATAGACCATTCAAGTATGATAGTCTAGATTCAGATATGATTCTTTATACTAAATTTGTTAATAAACATTATTTAAAAATGTAATAGTAAAATCTTAATTTTATTTTGGATTCCATACTCACTAAATATTTTCTTATAAAAATAAAAAATAAATTTAGACCGTTTCTATCTGATGGGTCAGTTTGATGAGCACCCGAAAGTAGAAAATATCTTATTAAATTTAAAAAAATAAATAATGTATATTATCACGGGATATTCTTTTGTTCTTTAAAAGTTAGGACATAGAGAATGAAGGGGAAAAATGAGGGAAAATCTCCCATTGAGGAATTAATTTGAGAATAAGATATGCTCAATTGCACATGTGAAAGTTTAATTACACATAATGTGGAAGGTCTCATTTTATAACTAATTCCCTAACAGAAGACTTTTTCCTAATTCTCCTGACAGAGAATCACTCTAGACCTTTTAATTTGTACCAGTAGTTTCTCAAGTAATTAATTAATTTTCTACTTTTCCGGCGTCTACAAGTGATTTCAAATTTATGAGATGAAATTAAACTGAAGTTTGAAAGTAGAAACGGAATATATTATAATTATTGCATCTTATTATTAGAAATAATAAATTAAGTAATAATATATATATATATATATATATAAACGCAGTTAAAGGTTTGAAAATTTCATTATTGAATGTTAAAGATCGAGAATACAAGTACACGTAACTGAGTTTGAAAAATTCACAATATTGGATTCTTTTAAGTAGTTCTTGAAGTAAATACATTTGTTTTGTTTTTGCTATAACAAAAAGAAGTACTTTTAAACTTATAAAAAGTATCTTTAAATTCATTAAATTATAAAAATATAAATAAAAATTTAAAGGCTTAAAAAACGTAATGAATTTTATAAATTTACAATTTAAATCTATGTAAATGCATAAAATGTCTTTGGAGATATATTTTCAATTTAGCTTGAAAATACTTGATTCTGACCAAATTAGATAGTCATGTAAGACATGTAATCTTTTCCAAAAATTTACAATTGAATTAGATATTATAAGTTTTTGCCCTTCTTCTTGAAATAAATAACTTTGTTTTATTTTGTGTTATATTCTTTTAAGTTAAAACATTTTTAACTAATAAAATTTATGTTACAAAATATTATTATTAAATAAGGTTAAAATTATCTCATATTTATACAAAATGCTTTCACTAAATACTCTCTCTCTATATCTCTATCTCTTTCTCAATACAACTAATTTAAAGATATCTTTTTCAACGCATTATTTGAAAAGGAAAACATTAACCAATGTCCTGATTTAGTAACAATCATATAAGTAAGATTCTCAAAACCAATTAAAAAAGCATTCAAAATTTGAGTATAGGATTATTTAATTCTACTGAAGATTCACCTATGTGCCAAAAATTCCATGACCTTTAATTTTACATTTTTTTTTAAATTATTAAGTCTGTAAATAACCCCTGCCAACAAATTATTTCATTGAAGTTATTAAATAGTTATCATAAGAAAAGAAGTTATTAAATAATTTAATGAATGTAAACATCTCTCATAATAGTTTTAAAAATCAAGAAAGTCATGTGCATAATATTGAAACTTTAGGAAGGCTATATTTACTTTTAAAAAACAAAGTAAAAAAAATTCATTAGCTCATAAATTAATGATAAAATTATGTGCAAGCTCTAATGGGAGATTCTAGTAAATATTAACACTTACAACCCTTAGGCTATATTTGGTTCAATGGAGGGTAAGCGAGGTGGTTAATCAAGAGGAGGAGAGGATAGAGAAGGTGAGGCTATAAGCTTTGCTAGGTTTTTGGGGAGGACAGAGCTGGGGATTTTCTTGTTTGGTTCAAAAGGGAATAGGATGAAGCTAATTATAAGTTGAAAAGTGTACCATTTTGTAATATAAATTTTTACTTTGGCTTTCAATTTTTTTAAGAAAATTGCAATTTGATTATTTTATCAAAAGCATGCTGTTCTTAAAAAAAGTGATGATAAAGCTGATAGACCTTTTTTTTTAAATTTGAAAATCTTGAAAAGGAAAAATGTTTTTGCTAGAAGCTTGAGACATCTAATTCCATTTTCATTAAAGAAAAAAATAACTTGGAGGGGTGAACGTGTAATTACATTTTGTTAAAAAATAGAATAGGACAGAAAAAATGTAAAAAAAAAAAAGGAAAGAAAAAAGGCTTAAATGTCATGGATAGAATTAGTATATTGGGAAAATTACATAAAAGAAACTTGAAAAATGTGAAAGAACATAAATGTAATTCGAAATTGGTGGCCCAATGGCCGCTAATGTATGTATATCTCAATAATGTATGTATATTTAACTTTGTAATATATATTAAAAAAATTGGTGACCCTTTGTTTTTAGCATCCAAGTGGTGGGACCACTTGGATTTAAAGCATTTCTGGAGTTCCGTTGGGGTCCACCGCCGTCGAAGCTCCAACTGGTCATCACCGGCTGATGACTAGCCACCGGCGGCGGTGGACCCGTGCAGTGGCTGAAATGTTTTTAATAAAAAATTTTATTTAGAGGCACTTTTATCATTTCATTGTAATTTTATAAAGATACTTGAGGTACCATTACCCACTGTGGGGTTTTTAAATTTCAAATCATCTTTATGCCCTTTCACATTTTCTAGATTCCTTTTATGTCATTTCCCCTAGTATATTTTAACTACAACATAGATAATTGGTATATCTGAAAAGAGGTATGTGTAAAATGATCAAGATATGATAAATTCACTTTTGGAGGGGAGATGGGGGAGGAGAGAACATAAAGACAAATTTCGATACCTCCCCTCCCCTCTCCTTAATTTTTTTGATCCAACCACACTTACATCTTCCTCAACCCTCACATCACCTCAATAAAAAACCCAACCAAACAAAACCTTAGCTTTTAGTTCATGGAGTCAATGGAATTGTAATGGAATATAAAGAGTGGGACTATAATCAAAATGGAATGATGTTTATTTGGCATTCTATCAATGAATCATGAAATAAAATTTATAATTCATCCAAAAAAATAAAAAATGAAATATTTTTTTAATGGTTAACATGCAATTTTAATGTTGAACTTTTTAGAATAAACATGTAGTATAATTAAATGTTAACGAGGGCAAAAGTATACGCATTCTTTAAAAAAATACTGTATAACTTAAGCAATTTGTTCAATAACCTAAAAGTTCGTCTTTCTAAGAGTATATCTTTATGATGCTCTGTTTTCATTTTGCAAGTTAAAGAATTTATTTGGTGAAATATTGCTTACAATTTCCATATTTGTTAAAGAATTAATTTTTGGATTAAAATGGTTTACATTGGTCTAATTCCAAAATTTCACTAACGTTGGACTAGTGGTATGAATAGAAAGTAGTTATAAAAAAACTTACAAATTATATATCCACATATCGGCAAAAATCATCATATTAAAAGAAAAGAATATATATCAAAAGATATTTAAAATATATGAATAGATAATGAGAATGTAGTTTACCCTTTTTTCCTTCCTTATACGGCTTTGTATTAATTTAATAGCCATAGGTTCCATTTAGATTGCCATTATTTTTATTCTCTCTTTCTTATATATCATACTTTATACCTTTTTTCCACTTTAATTTGTGCGCATTTCACATCAGTCCTAGGAATTGGATTCCTTTTACAAGACTATTGTACAACTAATTTTTTTTTCTATCCAAACAATCAATTATTTCTTTTAGTTTTATTTAATTTAATTTTGACTAAAATATATGTTTGATCCTCTAAATTTACGTAATATTTCAATTTAATCCCTTAAGTTTACAAAGCGCATTTTTAGTCCTTTGTTGTAATCATAAGATTGATTTACTCTTAAAAAGTTATGCTTAACCGGCGCACTTTTAGTATGGAGTACAATAAATATTCTCTTCGAGGATACCAATTTCTTATCATGTTTCCATTGTAAAGGAAAGAGATGGGGTTGATCTTTTTGGATCTGCGAACTTGAACCTTTAGTGGAGATATGATAGGCATGCAGATGTATTGTGTACCCGATAAAATCTCGCGGTAACATCGTAATTTCATGCAACATTGACGCAATAAATTGTCGGGAAATCTGGACGCTGAATTATCAAAAAACTTAAAAAAGGACTTGATTCTCTTGCTCTCTTCAAAAAAAAAGAAAAAAGAAAAAAATCATAAGGTTATAGCTTTGATTGAAAGTGTCGTTTAATAATATCTTTCATACCAATTCGAGGCTTTAGTTATTTAATAAATGAATTAAAAAAAGTTATGTGCAGTCTAAAGAGAGATCCCAGTGAATATTAACATTTACAACTCTTAGGCTATGTTTGGTTCAATATATGGAGATTAGGGAGGCATGGTTAATCAAGAAGCACTACCAGAAAAATGCCATTTAGCAACGAAAAATCTATCACTAAATTGCTATTTTCCATTAGAAAATTTCCTTTTAGCGACGGAAAATATTAGCGACCATCATTTTAGCGACGGAAAATAGCTATTTAGCGACGGATTTTCCATCGCTAAATAACATTTTTCTAGTAGTGAAAAGGACAAGGTAGGGTGATCCGACTTAAGTGCAGCCTCACTTTTAAAACCAAAGTTGTTGTTGTCAAATGCCATGGAATGGATAAAAAAAATTGTGATTTCGAAGAATTTCACTATAGGCTGCAACCTCAAGGCCGTTTTCTAAATCAGAGCCTTAGGTGCAATTGATTTCGATTAGCTTGTGTACTACAAATGCTAAAATGAATTGGGGGTTTTTGTTTGCAATTTGTACAACTAAAATAACAAAAGAGATGCTAAAATGTAAAATGTTTTGGATTTTTATGAGAATGCAGAAAACTGAGTAATAAATGCAAATTCTTTTGATGATAAAATCCTCTTGCAAATGGTTTAGGCTATCATGGTTCAAAGTAATGAGGTAGGGTAGTGGACATGCACTAAGTTCCTTGAGGAAAAACTCCAACAACTCGCTGGATCAGAAATCTCATGCAATAAACTCCATTCAATGAGACCCTTTGAAAACACTTAGTGTGTGCAATGAAAAGCTTAATGAAAGATCCAATGCAAGCATCATCAACTCAAATATCAAACACAACTGGGAAGATAAGTGAGAATAACAAAGGTTGCATTGAATAGATAGAAATGAGACTTCATACTATCAAGTCAAACAAAGAACAATTCATTACACAAAGGAATTCACATTTGATTACAACCGTAACCAAGTATCCAAGTACAAATTACAAGTCCTAACTCAGCAACTATGTAATACATAACAAGAATACAGATTAAAACTAATACTTCCCTTGTAAGCTTCATGAACTCAAGCCTTCTCCATCTCAAAAAGGAAGGGGGAGGTTTAGCTACTCATGTAGTCCAGCTCAACACCATCCATATAGATGCATGATGGTCTGGAAAAGGGAGAATGAAGTGGTGGCTAGGGTTTGTGTGTGAGAGAAAGGAGAGAAAAGAGATGAAGATTGATATTCAGAATGTGGCTGCTACATCCCCCTTCCATTGTGTGTGAAATTTACCCTAAATAGGGTTACTTAATTGTTCTAGGTCGGGTTCACAATGTGGGTCGATTTTTCCTTCCATTTGGAGCCTAATCTGGTTACTGATACATGATGTTCACCGCGGTGCAAGTTTTGTTTCGCAGCGGCGAACCTCTCCCGAGAGGTTTTGCTGCTTATGCCATGTCTTCTTTGCAGTGAATATTGAATTTGGCCGCTACGGAAGCGTCCAGAGCTACTTCCTCTAGTTTCAATCAGAGTTCCTAAAATGAAAAGCAATAATTTGAGTTACCTTTTATCTAAAGTTGGATTGAATGTAAATATGTAAGTAATCATGTCAATTGCACCCAAAAGCATGCTAATCAATAATAGAAACTCTTGTTATCAATTAAGCGCAATCAGGATCACAATGGGTCAAAACATGCATTAAAAACTTTGAAATTCCCCAGAAAATTAATAAACAACTAAGGCTCGATCATAGGTAAGGTCATGTTATAAGCTCTGTTTGGTTCAAGGGAAGGATAGCGTATGCGACTTTTCTTGTTTGATTCAAAAGAGCATAGGAATTAAGTGAATTATAAGTTAAGAAATATACAATTTTCTTGTATAAGTTTTTACTTTGGCGTTCAAAAATTTTTTTAAGAAAATTACAATTTGATTATTTTATCAAAAACATGCAATTCTTTTTAAAAAATGAAGATACAGCTGATAAACCTTTTTTTAAAAGATTTCAAAAGTTTGAAAAAGAAAAATGTTGTTGCAAGTTGCGTGAGACATGCAATTTCATTGCATTAACAACAAAAGGACTTAGCATAGATGATTATGTAATTCCGTTTTGTGAAAAAAAAATTAGCAGAATAGGAGGAGGACAAAAAAAAAAGAATAGGAGAGAAAAAAGGCTTAAATGTCATGGGTAGAATTGGTATATTTGATAAGAGGCATGGATAAAGTGGTTAAGATATGTAAATTACTTCTTCCCTCAAAAAACCCCTACTTTTGGAGGGGAGTACAAAAAGACAAAAATTTCATACAAACACAATCGCCTCTTCCTAAGTAAATTAATGACTTTTCTTCTCTTCGAGAATTCAGCGTCTGCAAGTGATTTCAAATTTATGAGATGAAATTAAACTGAAGTTTGAAAGTTGAAACATAATATATTATAATTAATGCATCTTACTATTTGAAATAAAAAATTAAGTGATATATATATATAAACGTAGTTAAAGGATTGAAAAATTCATTATTGAATGTTAAAGATCGAGAATACAAGTACACGTCACTGAGTTTGATAAATTTACAATATTGGATTTTCTAAGTAGTTCTTGAAGTAAATACATTTGTTTTGTTTTTGCTAAATTTAACAATTAGATCGATAAATGCGTTATACTCCATCGCTAAATTGACAATTATATGGATTTAGCATTGCCATATTTGACAATTCTATGGCTAACTGCCTCACTGATTTTATATACACATTTACAAACAAATCTTGTTTAATAATACAATTGACTTAAAAATCAAATTTTAAATAGTAATATCAAGTACACACTGGCTATATCTCCTAAGTACACAAAGTCCTAATGTCTTTCTGCTGGTCTCTTCCTTTCTGAAAGTTGAGATTTAAATCCAATCTTCTAGCTGTATTCTAAACTTCATGTGCGTCCTCTCCATTTCCAAATACATCCAACTTGAAGCCATGAAGGTCACTCTTATGCTTCCCTAATAAATCTACCAATTGCTTGTATCCCTTCGCCCATACCATCTATCTTTCCTCGATTTCTTATCTAAAAAAAAAAAATCGAGGATAGATACCAGTGAAACACATAAATTATCTTTTGTTATCAGCTTTGTTTGTTCTCGAGGTTGATTCGAGTTTTCTTATACTTAAGTGTTCTTCATGTTGCTGTTTGATTGTATTAGTGGTTTTTGTGCATATTTCTGGATCATTAGGTGTTCAAGATTCACTTACGGCTGTTGTGTTCTGCTATAATAATGGCCTAGGAGAGGCGTTCGATTTCTGTACTTTCCTTCTTTGTTGGTTCTCAAAAGATTAAATCACAATCACAGTATATATGGATTTGTTTCTCTTTGCTCTAAGAAAAATAAATCACAATCACAGTATAAATCACAAACATAGAAAAATCTGGAGGTAACATCGTAATTTCATGCAAATGTATTGTTCATCCGATAAAATTCATTGGCACAATAAATTATAGGGAATCTGGACACTGGATTATCAAAACATTGAAAAAATGGATTTGTTTCTCTTGCTTTCTAAGAAAAATAATCAATCCGGTTTTAGCTTTGGTTGGATGTGTCGTTTAACATTAAGAGTATTTGGATAAGCGTCAAGTGAAAATATATTTTTCCATAAAAGGCGTATATATGGCAGAAACTCGAATTTGAAGCGGTAAAAATGTATTATCAGAGTTACCATAAAGATCAATTAAATCAAACGATTTTCTTTTTATGTTTCATTTTAATAAATTCCTATGGATTTATATAGCAGACAGGTGGATTATCTTTCATAACCGTTGGAAGATTTGGACATTTAATAAATATGTTAAAAAAATTTATGCGCACTCTAAAGAGAGATCCCAGTAAGAATTAACATTTGCTATGTTTAGTTTAATGGAGAGTAGGGGAGGTGAGGTTACAGGTGTTGTTTGGTTTGAAAGGAGGATAGGGCATGTTAGTTTTCTTGTTTAATTAAATAGGGAATGGGAGAGAAGCTAATTATATACCCTTTTCTTGTATAGTTTTTACTCTAGTATTCAAATCTTTTTTTAGAAAATTGCAATTTGGTTTTCAATTAAAAAACCTGAAATTCTTAAAAAATGAAGATATAGCTGATACTTTTTTTTAAAGATTTGGAATAATTAAAAAGGAAAAATGTTGTTTCTGGTGGCGTGAGACATGTAATTCCATTTCATTGAACACAAAACGACATGGAGAGGATGAATGTCTAAATCCATTTTGTGAAAAATAAAACCCAGAATAGGAGGAAAAAAAGTAAAAAAATAAAACAGAATATGAGAGAAAATGTTTAAATGTCATGGTAGAATTGGTATATTTTAAAAGAGGTATGAGCAAAATGATCAAAACATGATAAATTACTTCTCTCCCTAAAAACAAACCCTACTTTGGTAGGGGGAGGGGAGAACCAAAAAGAAAGAAAGAAAGAAAGAAGCAAAATTTGGTAGCTGCCCCAACCAAGCGGAACCTTAGCTTTTAGTTCATGGAGCCCATGGGATTGTAATGAAATATAACGAGCGAACTCCAACAAAATAGAATGATGATTATAAAAAATTTATTTGGTATTCTATCAATTAATTATAAAATAAACTTTATATTTTATCAAGAAAAATAAAAAAGAAATGTGAAATAAAATTTTAGTGGTTAATATGCAATATTGAGAAGCAAAATTTTTATGATGAGCTGTTAGACATAAATCCATAAACGCAAATTCAGAGTGCAGCGGAAGTCTTACGTACCTCTTGCCATAGCGTATATTCTTTGAGATTTGCTTGAATTCTTCTGAACGGTAATTTCTGGCACAGTGATGGACTGTCGAATACCGTCACCTCGTCAGGGAATTCGTGATTGAAGAAATAACGATTATGTTTCTCGTATCCGTTCTGAGCACTGGCCTCTCCTTATATAGCCTCCCATCAAGGCTGTTAAAGGATTCAATGACCAGACGCAACCCCTGAATTCAACTCTTCATTCGTAATTCAAATAATAATGCGGGACACATCCAGTGGTACATTTATATATATTAATATAATATCTAAATGAATATAATAATATATACTTAATATAATAATTTCCAACATGAGCAACTAACACAATTAAGTTTTAAAGGGTGTAAAAGTATATAAATTGTTTTTTTTAAAAAAAAGGAGTGTATTATTTTAGCAATTTGGTAAGCTTGAGTCCACTTTCAAGAGTTTTTTTTATTATGATGCTCTATTTCTATTTTGCAAATAAAGAATTTATTCAATGAAATATTATTTACAATTTTCATATTGATAATTAATTTTTTGGTTAAAAAGGTTTAGATCGCTCTAGTTCCAAAATCTCACTAAGTTAAGACTGATGATCCAAATAAAAAGTAGTTATAAAAAAATTGCAAACTATATATCTACATATTGACAAAATAATCATCACATCCAAGGAATATATATTAAAAGAGAATTTTGAAATATATCAAAAGATGACGAGAATGTACTTTACCCCTTTTACCCATGAGAATAAGACCCTTTGTTAATTCAATAGACACATGTTCCTTTACATTGCCGTTATTTTTACTCTCTTTCATACATCATAGAGTATTTTCTACCCTTTCCCCCTTTAATATTAGTCCTAGAAGTTGGATCCCTTTCACATGACTATTGTACAAATACTTTTTTGTTTTATTTTATTTAATTTTTTGAACTACAATGAGTGATTTGAAAAAAAGAAGGAAATTAAACACCAAATGTGTTTGTGACAAGGAAAACTGTATGTCTTCTAACTCGATTATTCATATTCTCGTGTGAGAGATCACCCTATTAATTTTTGTTGCTATTCCTTTTCATTCCTCGTTCTTTAATCCTTAACATATTAGGTAATATCAAAAAGAAAAAGAAAATAGGAATCTTTTTTTTTTTTTGCTTGTGAACAATATGCTCTAACTTTTTTTAAAAGGGAGAAGGCCTTTTCACTCTAGCTACCCGAATGACACTAATGCAAATAAAACTTTTTACTTTGGTTAAGGAGGGCTTTGGACATCGGTTTGTGGAGTGTAGCTAATATATGAGTGTAATAATATGTTTTAAATTTATATCCATAAAAAAAATAATTGACATAGAGAACACATAAAATATTGATCTAGAAAGTTTTATCTACGTGGGTTTTAATCATAACCTTTATAGAATTTTTCTTCTTCTTCTAAGTGTATTAGTTGAGGTTGATCTCTATTTTCAAAAACAATTGATGCTCAATATCTAGAAATAAGATTCTGGGCGTCAATATGATAGGATTTGATTGACAAGAAAAAACAATTAAAACATTTTTATCGGAGCGAATACAAATGACGTGGTATTTTAAGAGATATAAGCATTTCTTCTCAAAATTGTTCTAGATAAATTTTTATTTCTAGCCCAACTTTGTTTTTCTCTCAAGTGTGGTGATAAAGTTGCAAATATTATCCCTTAGTACATAACCTGAATGACTTTTAACATATGCCACATGCACCCCTTTCTTTTCCAAAGCTTTCCAAAAGACATCTTTGTATGCAATCATAAACTTTTTCCTTATTAACGGAAATTATATACAAGTCTCTTCCTTTGCTATGCTACTTCTTCATTAGCCCCTTTAGTAAGTAAATTGCTGATGTTGTGGACTTTCCTCACATGAACCCAAATTGGTTCCCGGAAATAGAAGTTTCCAATCTCAGTGTGGTCTCAATCAACTTTTTCTTATTATTGTATGACTCGAAAGCTTAATCCTTCTATAGTTTGCACAATTTTGACTATCTTCTTTATTCTTATAGATAGGAACTAATGTATGCTTCGTCCAGTCATCACGCATTTTCTTAGATCATTAAATCTCATTGAATAACTTGGAAAGCCCCAACACACCCTCTTTACCCAAAGATTTTCGACCTTAATAGGAATATCATTTAGACCAACACCTTTACCATTTTCCATTTCCTTAAGAGCTTCCTTGACCTCACCAATCTAGACTCGCAATAAAATGATGAGATGCTCTCTATATTTATTAATTATATTATTTCTTCATTTTTTCATTATATATATTATTCAACATATCAAATTTTTATGTCATTTATATTTTTCCAACAAATCAAGTTTCACCTAACAAAAATTACTTGCCATCAAATCCATGCTCTATTTTGGAATTATATATTTAGAAGCACTTTTCATGTATTCCAAACAACTTTTGGTTCACCAAATTGACCTTCTTCAAAAATATATCCGAACATGACCTTCTTCAAAAATATATCCAAACATTGATCCCGTTACAGCAACTAAAATCTATAGAGTAATGGCAATTGATTGGCCAATAAACTATTGCTTCAGTGGCACTAGTCATTTGGTGAATGATCCTTGGTGCATTTTTGCATTTCAAATGTAAGGGTCGAAACTAGAAAATAGAGAAAAAAAGATGGAAAAACAAAATTACTTTGATGTGGTTGGTAATTCTACGGTGTTGAAATCAAAGTCTGCTTTATTTATTTAGTTAGTTATGATACATGATGCTTCACTGCTGTTCAATAAAATGCAGGAAGAAGGGATAAAACTTGGGATGGTAAAGTTGCTAGGTTTATCCTAATTGCACAAAAGTTTATATTTGGCAATTCTCACCTAGAGAACTGTCAAAAGGTCCATCTACTTTAATAGCCTATGCAGGAAAATATAAACAAAAGGTTTTTTTAGGAGTTATATATCTTCTGTGCTTGTTTATTAATTTACTCAAGATTTTGATATTTTTAGTGTACTACATTTAGGATTCGTTTTGTTACTTTACTCAATATTTTGAAGTTTCTTGTTCATTGCACTATAACCTGAAATTCCCATATAGAGCTGTACTACAATCACACACTGTGAGTGAACGGATTAAATTAATATTCTTTATATATTGTAATGTTTTTTTGGCAAAAATAAAATATATTGTAATTTGAAATTACATCTGCCCTAATGCAATTTCTTGCATTTGCCGGGGCATTGCATATAAGCTATAATATTATTATCAATGTATACGCTAAAGGTGAACATTCTCATGAAGCAGAGGAACTTTTCGAAGCTATGCACAGACAAGGTTGTTCACCTGACGCTCTCACCTACCTTCCTCTTATTCGTGCATACACAGAGGAAACCATTAATGCCATGCAGAAGAAAGGCATCTTGCCATCATGTGCCCATTTTAACATTGTACACTCTGCATTCACAAAAGCAGGGCTTATTGATGAAGCCGACAGTAGGGTGTGTAAAAGACTTCTGTCTTTTGGTTTAATTCCTAATCTTATAGGTTTGCGGACAATGCTGAGAGGTTATTGATGTATCCCGCATCGATTAGGAATGGAAGGTTCTACGTAGTATATAAGTGAGTAGCTTTTGGGGGCAAAAGGCTGGGTTTTACCCCCAAAAGCTAACTTGTGAAGGCGAGGAGTTAACTCGCTTATATACCACCTGGGACCTTCCCTTCCTAATCAATGTGGGATGCATCAGTTACTTAGAACATGAACATGTGCATGAAGGCATTAACTTTGAAAGTATAAGCAACTTGATAAAAGGAGATAGGTTCATCTTGAGCGCTGCAGTACATTTCTACAGAACTGCTGGGAATTAAGGAAAGCAAAGCTGAAGAAATATTGAATACAATGGACTTGAGGATCCCATTGCTGCAGAAACTTGAAGTGAGTCCAGTGTCAAAGACTCCATAAGAAAAAAGAACCATTAAGTAATGCATGTGTAGGATATGATTAATGATACAACCAAGTATATTCTCCAGGTGCTACACGGTTCGTTGAGAAAGGGGGAAGGTGTAATATCCACCCTTTACTATAAACTAAAATAGAGGCCAAACTGATAGTTATGAGATAAGTTAAGGCATAGAAATAAAAGTACAGAAAGAGAAGATGTCAATGGATCAATGAGACACTGGTCAATTTAGTCCTAAGGCTTTGAAATTGCTAAGAATGTAAGCGAGGGAGATAACTGTCATTAAGTATAAAGACCAAAGGCAATATGGTCATTAGATAAAAAGGGTCAAACCAGTAGTCAAAAGTCAAGTTAGAGGCCACTATAGAAAGCACGGAAAAAGTTGATGCGGATGGGCTGAATAACCCAAAGTCAGACTTGGCTCAGCGGGAGAAATTTAATGAGAACTCCGCAGTTAAGCGTGCTCACCCGGAGTAGTGTAAGGATGGGTGACCTTCTGGGAAGGACCCAGGTGTCATTACATGACAAGATCATGGGCGAAAAAGTTAAGGGCAAAATGGGAATTTCGAAAAGTTAAACAGTGTAAGGGCATTTTGGTCATTAAGAGAAAGTGTGAGGGCATTTTGGTCATTTGACAAAGTCAAAGTCAAAAAGTCAACTGTTGACCAAAATATCATAAAAATTCAAAAATGCCCAAAAGATAGAGCAGAACTCACTAATTAACAGAATTTTGAAGATTTAATGACCGAAAATAATTATTTGAGGATCAAGAGACCTCAATTAGTTGAGTTCAGGGCATAGAAAAATAAAGTGAATTTTATAGTAATTAATAAAATTATTACCTAATATACGATTGAGGCGATTTTCTCGATTAAAGGGAAAAAGACCCGAAAATCTCCAAAAAATAATTTATTTCAAAAATTAATTTTGGACAATCTAGAGGGCATTTTGGGAAAAGAAAAAGGGTTAGAGTATCAGTGAAAAATGTAGAAATTTATAAAGCCCTAAAAGTATTTTGCTCTCCGATTACTCGTTTTCAAGCGTTTTGGACAGGATAAAATAATCCTATAAATTTTGAGGAAATCAAGGGGTATTTTGGGGATAATAATTTTACCATATTCAAGAGGAAAATATGGAGATTGTATGAGAAAGAAAATGTCTTCAAAAAAGTAGAAAAAGATTTACCGGAATAAAGTTATGTTTACCAGTAAAATGTGTAATCGGTAAAAGTAATCGAAAGGGATCTAGTTTGATTAGCCAAACCAGATTTTTCACCCTTAGTTACAGCCATCATTTCCTACTTTTGAGAAGCCAATGAGAGTAAGCAAATGTCTCATAGGTGGCAACATCTTAAACCCTTAAGATTAAACTTAGAAAGCTTTCATCTTAACCATCCATTGATTTTGGGAGATTTTATAAAAGGCCTTTTCCCTCCTCTTCCTCCCACTTTGTCTGACCCATTTGGACAGAAAATTGAGAGGGAGAAGACAGAAAATTGAGAGGGAGAAGACACCATTTCCTCCATAGCAAGAGAAGAGAAAAACTTGAAGAAATTCAAAGGTAAGAGATGGAAACACCTTAAGCTATACATGATTCTCTTCCTTGTGATCTCTTCTACAACTTCCATGGATTATAATTTTGATTTGGTCTCTCTTTCTCAAGTTTGATACTTAGGGTTCTTGATAGCAAAAAATAGAAAGAGAGGGATTTAGAACTATTGATTGGTTGCAAAAGCCTCCTTGTGTTGTAAGGAGTGTTTTGGTATATATCTTGTTGTTGTTGGATCTTGTTTTTGAGTTTTGTAAAATTTGGGATGATGAAATTTTAAGGGGAAATGCTGCCCATATTTTTACTTGATATGAGAGAGTTAAAATCAAGCTATACCATCCATGAATATGAGTTTAAGATTAAGAATAAGATGGTATAAGTGATAGAAGTTGGAAAAATCATGTTGATAGTAGTTTGAGAAATGTCTCAGCCTTGTCTTGAATTTTGGGAAAGAGTGTTCTTTTGATGATTTTGATGCTTCCCATGGGTTCAAAATGAGTTTTTGTGTAGATAAAAGTGACCACAAGTTTTGGGAAGCATTAGAAATCATTAAGACAAGCTTCCAAACGCTAGAATTCTTTAAAAGAGCAAGAGGACTATATTACGTTTTTGTGAATTTTATGTCTAGTTAATGATTTGAGAATGATGGTTATGTTCTTGTGTAATGTTTAGGAAGTTTAAGTACCAAAGAAATTGTTGGAAAAGATTAACAATAAAGCTTCAAGTCCAAGGGGGAATTAAGAGGACAAGGTAGTAACACTCCTAACTTTGGCATTTACTTTGCATTGATTATATATATATATGTTGATTGCCATGTTTGTTATGTGATTGTAGCCATTTAAATTATGAAATCTTATTTGTGTGAAAGCTTGATGGTTGTTATGCAATGATTGCCTTGGCTTGGTGAAAACTTGATTGATTGTTCTTGTTACATGGCATACTTGATTTCATTTGATAACCATGCACGTAGATGTATTATTAGAGTGTTTGCTACTGGGATTTCCTTGAAATCTCACCCTCCCAAACCAGCCATGTAAGTGGAAGTTCAAGTAAGAGTAAGATCAAAATGAATGGTGATTCAAGAAGGCATAATGTTGTGCTTTCATGTATTAAAGCTATGTGTGATATTAGCAACTTATGTTTAAGGTTGTATGTGGTTTGTAAATTAAACCTCTACATGTGTATTAGTCAAAGAGAGGTGAAAGCATACTTTAAATATAGGCTAATACATGTTTAATTATGAGAAAAAGGAGAAAGCAAGCAAGCATGTAAAAAGAAAGAAAATGAGAATGGCAAAACTCCATAAAAGTGATAGTAAGGTTGATCAAACCCCCAACTTTGGTATGACGTGAAACAGGGCAAATGAACTCCAAATGAGTTGACCGTTTACAGAAAAATAGTTCATATTTCAAGATTTAAAATGAGCTAAAGAACATTGAATTTGGAGTTTTTTACGAGGAGTTATGATGTTCCAAAGTTGGCAAAAAATCACACAAAAACCTGGGAAAATGAAAAATTACCAAATGAACAGTTCAACTTTGTGTAATAAACTGATTCAATTGGGCAAGTTTCTGACCCAATGAGTATTTTTCCCCTATAAAGGATTTTTAAGCTTCAAATAGAAATTGGAACCACTCGATTTTGATTTTTCTACAATTAGTTATGAATTTTCAAAGTTGGACCAAAAAGCTGTAAATAGTAACGTGAATAGTAACCCTAAAACTCGAAATTTTTATTTTCCATTCTTGCGTTACTCTATGTCTTTCGAGGCCTAAAGGTGGTTCCATATTGACATAAAATGAAGCTAAGAGGGTTAGAAAATGTGTATTACAGCAGGTGTGGCTCAGCATCTTATATTTGTACAGTGAATTTACACCCTTGTCCTTTCGTGGGTACTGATCTGTCCTGCTGCTTTAGTTTTTGACTTCTTGCCCTGTCCTCCGTTGCCCACATCCAGAACCTTAGGAGTCCTTTTTCCCAGTTGGTTGAGGAAAGCAATTTGAATTTTATTTATTTATATAAACCTCTTAATCAAAGAAGAAGAAGAAAACAACTTCGCAGCGATTCCGTCCTCCAAAGCTTCACGAACCTTTGAAGTGTTGAATGAAGTGCACCCTAGCCAATTTTGCGCTATGCCCATTGAACTAGGAGTTGTGAAAATATCTATGAAGCCATCACTTCCTTTTATCATCCCATGTATCTTTTTTAAATAAGTTTGGTATTTACTATTAGCCTTAGTTTGAGGTTACAAGTGGGATTAAAGTTGCAACCTTACACTTCTAGAGGGGTTCTCATGCCTCTAGGTTACAAATTAAAATCAATTGGCTCATCCCATATAATTTCAATGACTAGCTCGTCCCTTGTACTTCCAAGGGTAGGTAGCTATAATAATACATAAAAGAAGTAAACATTGAATAAAATTAAATGACACTAACAAGTAACAATTCTAGAAAAAGAAATGGGAAAATTAAGGTGAAGGACGATAATAAAATTGTAATTATTCATGAGGATAAAAAATGATAAATTGCCTCTAATGAAAAGTCTACATTTCCTAAATCTGAAGTTTCAAAATCACATTTTTGTAAAATTACATTTTTATAAAAACAAAATCACAAAATTTAATCAACTAAAACCTCAAAATCATATCAACCTAGCCGATCTCCAAAATTCGGGTTCCACCTGGCTACAAACTAATTTTACTTATGATAAGCATCAAATAATTTGCGTGGGAAAAAGGTCAAGGTATTAAGAATTGGACCGTTTAGTGAACAAGTCAAGGTAATGGGTTCAATGTCAACATGTGAGATCACATCAACTTAGAGTTAGATTGATCATAATTAAAATCATATAATATAATTAAAAATATTTATTTTTGACTATATATAAAGGCTAAAGTATATGTTTGGTTCTTTAAATTTGTATCAAATCCCATTTTAGTTTCTTAAATTTAAAAAGTTCACCTGAGTCATTTTATCTTAGCGCCATTAACTTCTTTTAATGTAATATATTTATTCAGCAAATTTAAATGGTGATTATACAATTACATGTTGATAAAATATGTTTAAATTTCAAAATTTAATATAATAATTTAAAAGTATACTTTTTAAACATAAGGGACCAAACTAAAACTTAACGTAAACTTAAAGAATTGAATGTATACTTTAGCCATATATAAATGCGTTTTTACTATATCAAGGTGAATCAATATCAATGATGCACAATTGATGCATGATATTTATCGGTACATATTTATTTTATCAAGGTGAATCAATATTAATGAGTATACATGATAATAAAGATAATGGGGGATTATGAAATATATGGACATATATATAACAATATTCAATTCTTGTGGACTCACTGCCAGAAAATAACGCCGACCCACAACTAATAGCCGGATAAATTTAAAAAAAAAAAATTGAAGCATCGCCCGCGCGCACATATTAATAGCGGGACACCACAATCACCTTTTATTTTATGTTCTATTTTTATTTTGCAATGAATTTATTTGATGAGATATCATTTATAATAAAATGGTTTATATCTGCCTGGTCACAAAATCTCAGGAAGTTAAAATAGGTGATATGAATAAAAAATATTTAAAATACCTACAAATTATATATTAAGAGATAATTTTTTTTTTCAGTGAAGTATTACGAGATAATTTAAGATTATATGAAAAGATAAAGAGAGGATGTGCTTCACATTTATTTTACACGGGAATATGATGTTAATTAACATGTCAGCTGATAGGAATAACAATAAATAAAATGGGGAAAACCATCTTCACATTAACCAAAGCTCATACAAATCAAACTCTAAAATCCCCTGCATATGGCAATTGTTTTTGTGAAAAATGTATGTATATCTAAAAGCAAACCACACTTAAAATGAGGTCAAGTCCTAATTGTTGTTAGATTATTTTTTAAAAATGAAAATATGTGACTTTCTAAATGAAAAGATGTAATTTTTTGAAGGAAGAGATGTGATTTTTTATAAAGTTGTGTCCTTGTGAATTAATTAATTTATAAATTAATTAGTTTATTTGAAGGGGTGTGTAGGAGGTCGTAATTCTAAAGTCATGTATCCCTATATACCATAAAGGTGCAACTTTTCATTGAAAAGTCATATGATTGTGACTTCTTGAAGTGGTATGGTTGTGACTCTTAATTGAAGAGACATTGTTTCTAAAAGGTGCCACTTCAAGACATCTCTCCATCCTCTATAAATACCCACCCATCCCCTCATTTGGACACACAATTTTCTTCACAACAATATCAAACTCATTGTCTTTCTCTTTGAGTGCACACTTCGAAAAAGACAAACTATCACTTTGTAAAAACCTTTGTTGTCTTGGCTTGAGTGTAGGGAGTACAATTCATACTCAAGGGTCTCTATTGTATCCTGAAGGAAATTCACCTGTTAACCCAACTTGCACCCTATAATATAGGAATATGTGGGGGTGAATTAAGCCTAAACGAAAGTGTTGCCCACGCCTTGGAGACATTTTGCACAACTTTCCTTTCCATCTTCTTCATCTCTTTTTCTTGTACTCTTCAGAGAACCATTCCTACCAATATCGCCAACAATCTTTGGGCTTAATTCATAAGTCAAAATGGCTTCTTTGAAAGAATTGACTACGAATTTTGTACAGCTAGAAAAGTTGGAAGGAGGCTACTTTTTAAGATCACAAAGGAAGATGAAGTTTCTTCTCACAACACAAAACGTTGCTTATGTCCTCACCACTCCCAAGCCGCAAGAATGAGAAAGTGAACCTATTGTTGAGATCAGAGAAATAGAAATGGGAGAATGATGATTTCATCTGCACTGGACATATCCTAAATGGGCTATGCGATGCTCTGTTTGATGTTTATCAAGATTCAGTGTCTGTAAAAGATCTCTGGGACAAACTTGAGGCAAGGTGCATGCAAGAAGATGAAACAAGTAAGAAGTTTCTTGTTTCTCACTTCAATAATTATAAAATGATTGATGGAAGATCTGCTATGGAACAATTGCATAAGGTAGAACATATTTTGAATAATTTTAACCAACATAAAATGAATATGGATGAGTCTATTATTGTCTCCTCAATCATAGACAAACTTCTTCCTTCTTGGAAAAACTTCAAAAAGAGTCTTAAACACATGAAAGAAGATATTACTCTTAAACAGTTGGAAACCATCTTCGCTTAGAAGAAGAATACAGAAAGTAAGATGAGACAAAAATGCAATTGCTCGTGAGAAAGTCCACATAGTGGAGGAAGGGCAGTCCCACAAGACCCCAAAGAAAAGAGGGAAGGATAATGACAAATCTCAAGTAGGGTATTGTCACCAAAGTAAGAAAAAAAACGTACTTGTTTCTTTTGTAGAAAGACTGGAAATTACAAGAATGAATGTCGTCTATTCAAGAAAAATAAAGAGAAATAATATAATAAATCCACAAAAGTTGACAATCTTATGGCTATGATTTCTGAAATCCACTTGGTTGATAACAATGAATCATGGTGGGTGGACTCCGGTGCAACTTGCCATGTGTGCAATAACAAGGCCTTATTCAAGACATTGAAAGAAGAAGAAGGAGATGTGCTTTACATGGGAAATTCTTCAAGTGTTCAAATAAAGGGCAAGGGGACTGGGGAAATTGAATTTACTTCTGGGAAAAACCTCACTTTGAGAGATGTATACTATGTACCAGAAGTTAGAAAGAATTTAATTTCTGTACCAATACTTAATAAGTTTGGGTTTAAGTTTGCATTTGAAGGAGACAAATTTGTTCTCACTAAGGGTGGAATTTTTGTGGGCAAAGGATATTTCTGTGAGAACACGTTTAAATGTAATATTGCTAAAGTTAATAATAATATTTATAGTTCTGTTTATATTGTTGACTCTTGTCATATGTGTCATTATCGGTTGGGTCATGTTAATTTTGGAAAATTGAATGATATGATGAATCTTGAATTAATTCTAAAATTTGTTACTAATGACAAGTCTTGCATTACATGCATGAAAACTAAAGTAACAAGACATCCTTTCCCTCAAGTAGAAAGAAATTCAAACATATTAGAGTTAATTCATTCTGATGTTTGTGATTTACAGGGTTGGCCTACATTAGGCGGTAAAAAGTATTTTGTAACCTTTATTGATGATTGCACTAGATATTGTTATATCTATTTAACGAGTTCAAAGGATGAAGTTCTAGAAAAATTTAAGATCTTTAAATCTGAAGTAGAAATTCAATGTGAAACTTTTATTAAGTCTTTAAGGATAGATAGAGGGGGAGAATATTATGATCCAAAATATTTTGAATCTATTGGTATAATACATCAGGTAACTGCCCCTTATTCCTCACAGCAAAATGGTATAGCTGAAAGGAAAAATAGGACTCTTGTTGAAATGGTAAATGCCATGTTATCTTAATCTGGATTATCTAGTGGATATTGGGGTGAAGCATTGCTAACAGCATGTCATATATTAAATAGAGTTCCTACTAAAATGAATAGGATAACCCCATATGAATTATGGAAGAAAAGAAAACTAAATCTCAGTTATTTGGGAGTTTGGGGATGTAGAGCAATAGTTAAAATCCAGAACCCAAAAGAAAGAAATTGGGTGAAAGAGGAATTGAATGTATCTTCTTGGGATATGCTGAAAATAGTAAGGCATATCGATTTTTGGTAATTGAACCAAATGATTCATATCCTATCAATAAAGTAATTGAGTCAAGGGATGCAATTTTTCAAGAAGAGAGGTTTAATACAATTTTAAAACCTAATAATACTTCTCATTTAAGTGGGAAGGAAAATCAAGAGGAAAATAATTCTAGTAAAAATAAATTAGAAGAAATAGTACCTAGAAGAAGCAAAAGAGTTAGAAAAGCAAAAACTTATGGTTCAGATTTCTTCATGTTTCTTGTTGAAGGAACTAGAGAAGAAGTAGAAAATTATCTACCTATTTGTTTCAATTTGGAAATTGATCCTAGAACATTTAAAGAGGCTATGAAGTCTCGAGATGCAACTTTTGGAGAGAGGATATAAAAGATGAAATGGATTCAATAATGGGAAATAAAACTTGGAAACTAGTTCATCTTCCTCCTGGTTCTAAACCTATTGGTTGTAAATGGATTTTCAAAAGGAAATTAAAAGTAGATGGATCTATTGATAAATTTAAGGCTAGGTTAGTTGCTAAGGGGTTTACACAAAAAGAAGGAATAGATTATTTGATACATATGCACTAATTGCAAGAATATCAACCATTAGAATGCTTATGGCACTTGCTTTGATTTATAATCTTGTGATCCATCAAATAGATGTTAAAACAGCTTTTCTTAATGGAGAGCTGGAAGAAGAGGTGTATATGACACAACCAGAAGGGTTTGTGGTTCCTGATCAATAATATAAAGTGTGTAAATTAATGAAGTCTCTTTATGGACTTAAGCAAGCCCATAAGTAATGGCACAAAAAATTTGATGAAGTGGTTTTAGCAAATGGATATAAAATCAATGAATCTGACAAATGTGTGTATAGTAAATTTCATAATGGAAAAGGTGTTATAATTTGTTTGTATGTAAATTACATGTTAATTTTTGGTACTGATATGGATGAAGTAAATAAAACAAAGACATTATTGTCTAAAAACTTTGACATGAAAGATATGGGAGTAGCAGACGTCATACTAGGCATCAAAATTATTAAGGATAACAATTGTCTTGATCTTTCTCAATCTCGTTACATTGAAAAGATATTAAAGAAATTTAATTATTTTGATTGTTGTCCTGTTTCTATGCCATTTGATTCTAGTATGATGTTAATATCAAATAAAGGTTGTCCAGTGAGACAACATGAATACTCAAAGGTAATTGGATGCTTGATGTATGCTATGACATTTACAAGACCAGACATAGCATATGCTATGGGAAGATTAAGCAGATACGCAAGCAATCCAAGTGAGATCCATTGGCAAGCTGTGGAAAGAGTAATGAAGTACTTAAAAGGAATAATTAATTATTGTTTGACCTATAATGGTAATCCTTCAATCTTACAAGGATACATAGATGCCAGTTGATAACTTACTCAGAGGATCATGCTTCCATAAGTGGATGAGTCTACACATTTGGTGGGGGTTTTGTTTCTTGGGGATTAAAGAAATAGACTTGTATTGCGGACTTTGCCATGGACTCTGAATTTATAGCATTAGCTGCAGGTAGTAAAGAAGCAGAATGACTGAGAAATTTGTTACTTGAAATTCCTATATGGTCTAAGCCAATGGCACCAATATCTATCCATTGTGATAGTCAATCTGCTCTTGCAAGGGCTTATAGCCAAGTTTATAATGGAAAGTTGCGACATATTGGCCTTAGACATAGTTATGTAAAGGATTTTATTTTAAATGGAATAATATCCATCAGTTATATAAAATCTAAATTAAATCTTGCAGATCCTTTGACGAAAGATCTGACAAGGGATATGGTGTTAAAAACATCAAAGGGGATGGGTTTAAAGCCCTATAAATCTAGATCATCAATAGCGGAAACCCAACTCACACTTGACCATCATATCAAGTTTTGAGTTCAATGATGAAAGTACGTTATCAGAATGATTGCAAGTACTTAATATTTCTAGACATCCCAAGGTTGAAAAGTACTTGGTAACCATGGGTTTGAAAGGGGAAAGGTTGAGCATTAATTTAGCTCTTAATAGACCTATAAGCATATATTTACTGGAGCATTTAACATGGTGGTGCTCTTGATGGAGTCTACCTATATAAGAGAGTGAAGTGAGGCCTCTTCTAAGAGTTTAAGGGCTTGACTCTAAAAGCTCTCATGAAAAGGATACGGACACAAGGCCATAAAAGTGTCGTTTTAAGTAGCATACAATGGCCCGAGATCTCATGCGTAATTCATGCACACCTGTTCACATGGGATAATTGATTCAAAGCTTAGTCTACCACATTATTTCGGATGGTGAAACCGTGTCTTACTTAGGTAAAGGTTCAAATGCTCGAGATACCTTTACTGACAACATCAGATTTTCAAAGTGTTAAGAGTTTTGGTCATTTTTAAAAAATGGTGGGGGATTGTTAGAGTACTTTTTTAAAATGAAAATATGTGACTTTCTAAATGAAAAGATGTAATTTTTTTGAAGGAAGAGATGTGATTTTTTTATAAAGTTGTGTCCTTATGAATTAATTAATTTATAAATTAATTAGTTTATTTGACGGGGTGTGTAGGGGGTTGTAATTTCAAGGTCATGTATTCCTACATACCATAAAGATGCAACTTTTCATTGGAAAGTCATAGTGACTTCTTGAAGTGGTATGGTTGTGACTCTTAATTGAAGAGACATTATTTCTAAAAGATGCCACTTCAAGATATCTCTCCATCCTTTATAAATACCCACCCCATCCCCTCATTTGGACACACAATTTTCTCACAACAATATCAAACTCATTGTCTTTCTCTTTGAGTGCACACTTAGAAAAAGACAAACTATCACTTTGTAAAAGCCTTTGTTGTCTTGGCTTGAGTGTAGGGATTGCAATCCATACTCAAGAGTCTCTATTGTATCCTACAGGAAATCCACCGGTTAACCCAACTTGTACCATAAAATATAGGAATAGGTGGGGGTGAATTAAGCCTCAACGAAAGTGTTGCCCACGCCTTGGAGACATTGTGCATAACTTTCCTTTCCATCTTCTTCATCTCTTTTTCTTGTACTCTTCATAGAACCATTCCCACCAATATCGCCAGCAATTTTTCAAATTGATTATAATTCTGTAGTAATAAGATCCGCTAACCCTTATTTGACAACTTCAGGAGCAATTATTCATGCCCACTGTGGTGAAATGCTTTCCGAAGGAGCTATCTTACTTGCATTTATAAATGAAAAATATGAATTTGACAATATAACGTATATCTTCAAAAAGTAAAACGAGTGCCATAAATGTGTTCAATTGATTCAATATCGATATCGACGAATATAGAAAAGAGAGTTGAGGGTTGGAAGAATCCTAATAACAAAGATTATTGGTATTCCATGAGGAATCTTGACTGGTGATGAGCTAATTATATAGCAATTTTTACTCCATATTTTTAACCCAATAGACGCCCTTTTTAAGGGGGCGTGCATGTAAGCAGAGTAGAAAATTAGGGCTTACGACGCCCTATATAAAGTAAGGCACCGTAAGCTAGACCTACAGCGCCCTATATTTGAATGTAGGGCGTCACAGGATAGACCTACAGCGCCCTATTTTCATCTATAGGGCGTCGTAGGGTTCAAGTTACGGTGCCCTACATTTCAATGTAGGGCACCGTAAGTGGTCCTTACGGCGCCTTATATAGCAATATAGGGCGCCATAGGTATATTTTTCTAAAAAAACTTTTTGTTCAATTTTATTTAACCCCTTTAGTATATCTGAATCAATTTACAAAATGTAAATAATTCTATTTTCTACCTTCCCATTTGCCGCCCCTAAATCGATATGTCTTGAGTGCGCTGTGCTTGAATTGATAATCGTTACATATGAAAACAACATATTTAAACATCTTTCAAAGAAATAATTTACAAATGGAAAAACTTACGTATCAAAGACATATTTTTGGTCGCCCCCTACCTTTTTGCCAGCAAAAGATCAAACAAATACACAGTATTTACAAGGAGGCAGACAACACAAAGACTCCAATGATGACTACAATAGCAGATATAAATGAAGATGAAGCTAGCAAAACAAGTTAATTATTACTAATTCGGCTAAAAATATTAAAGAGATAACTATAATTCCATACCTTTCAATTAGTGGCGCTAGGTATAATATGGCTTTAGATTAATGTCTACTCTTATTGTGTTCCCAACATAATGCACTCTGTGTTCTAGAGAATTATAACTCTTTGTTGTATTCGCAGGACAATAAATCCATACAAATTATCTCTAGAAATGTTGACGCATATGTTGTGGAAGGTTCTATTAAAGAGTTAAATAATAAAGGAAATAGTGAATTATATAAAGCCTAAAAAATGACATCATCAAATAAATATAGGAATATAAAAAACTTACAAGATTGCAAACTGAAGCCATGCTATATGGAGGTCCTCTAGTGATAGGAATTGTTTCTCATCATTCTTGTCGATAATGAATTCATACGTAGACCATGACTAACAATCCCATCAAACATTTGCATGGTCAGGGGTCTAAATTTTTCTCGTAGTTCCACATCCATGACAAGAATGGAAATTTTGCAGCTTCTTCTGGGTCCTAGTAAATTAGAGAATACAAATTATAAATATAATGTCGAAAAAAATGAAGTAAGATCATAAGTTTGCTACTACATCATGAGGTGTTATAGGTGTAGAAATGAGATTTTTCGGCCAAAGAATGAAACAACCCTTGGATTGGCCTAAATGAAGCACCTCTCGATTAGGGATTGGGATATTGGAGGCTTTCTCACCATCTTTAATACGTGTAATCGAGACGCAAGACAAGATATCTGGAATTGGCATGCAATAATGTGTAGTTGCTTACCTATAGAAATAAGCATGGGCAACAGTGCGTATTAGCTCATCTAGGTAGAGAGTACAATACTCTCCAATTCTTCTGCAGGGGAATTAGGAGAAGGGTCACCCAGTACTATCTCAAGCGGATTTTTGCTATCGTTGCTACTGGGAAATACAGGGGAATCCATGTTCTTCAGTTCGTCAATCAGCTTCCCCGATTTTAGGAGAGCTGTAAACTCAGCTCTCATCTCACCTCTCAACTCAGCTCTCATCTCAGCTCTCATCTCCTCAAGCAGATTGTCCATCATCTAGGTTTGTATCTAGCTTTAGATTGAGCTGCAAAGGTGAGCATCAAACTTGGCTCAAACTGATTGATGCATCTCAGCTACTCTAGATTGAATATGAGCTTCAGTAGAGTGTTGAGCTGGCCGTTTAAAATATTTTTCCTAGACCGGTTCCCCTCAACTCCTCTCAAACTTGACCTGGGTTATCTGGCTTTCTAATCACCGTCGGTAAGATGTCTATCCTCCCACTTTGAGTGAAAGTCCCTTGGTTGCTTGGCTGTGTAAGGTCATCCTGCATTGTATAATACGTCATAAGTGAGGCACCAATAAACACAAGACAAACAATCACATGTAATTATTATATGTCAGCACTTACAATCCTTCCAGCCACCTCAGCAACTGCTTCATTTATGTACTTGCCACCTTTCATCCTCGTTGCTTTCCATTTTTTGTGATGTGGAGGAGCAGCAGGGGCTTGAATGACAACGGCGGGATCTGAGGCAGATGCCTCCTGTAATCTTTGTTGCTCATCCTCAATCATCTTTTGTTGAAGCTTTATGTATCCACCACGAGACAAATAATGTGGATAGATATTTGCAGCACCCTTTTATTTGTTGGCTTCACTTAATTCCTATTAAGGCATAAGAGGGAAATCTGAGTCACTGATAGCAACAAAATGTAGAAAACTAAAGGATGTTACTTGAAATTATGGGTCTTGCCATGACGCCACAAATAGCCTACAGTCTTCGGGGGACAGAAATGGATATTTCTGACATGGATCTTCATCTTTCTTTCATCCCCGAACATAATATCGTGTCAGCTTGTTCTTGAAGTCTTTCCACTATATGCGAACAAGCCCCATCCAGTGCTTTTTCATTTCCTTAGTGTCTGAAACATCATAGGTTTACTGCAAAGTACAACATTATTTCATGAAATTTGAAAAAATCAAAATAAAGATATAAATGAAGTGGTGTTGAAAGTTACATACAAATATTTCTTGCCATATCATATCCCGTGTTTCTTGTGGAACAGACTGCCATCCAGGGTATAGTATACTAACTCTGCTCCGTGCTAAATACCCTAAATAGTTGATAAATCAATCTTGCTCATCACAAATAGGATTCATGTTAGCATTGAATTCTACATGCACCATTTCCCATCGTTAGTGATGACGTAGAGTCAAGGAGGCCATAGTTGTGTTAGGATGGCTGTCACCCAAGAGGGGGTGAATTGGGTGTTATAAAAATTTTTGTTGAATCAAAGAGTAAATAAAATAAAGTCATTAAAAGAAGGAGTAGAGCAGAGAAGATAAACACGATGATTTATCCTAGTTCGGTCCTTCCGACCTACATCCAGTCCTCAGAGCTCATCTGAGATTTTCCAATCCACTAACAACAATAACATCAGGCTTCTCAAGCCTTTACAAAGGGAATCACACTCCCCCTCACGATTTATACTATAACAGAGACCAACATGCTCTGCTTTCTCAACTCAAACTCAGCCCAGCAATCTCAAGATCTCAACCTTGAGTTTCTCACAGAAATACAATAAGTTTGGATGAACTGATGTACTCTCTCAAAGAGTGGATAGATAAACATTGAAGCTCTCGAAGAAGCAAAGCTTAGAATGTGTAGTATTTAACTGGAAAATTTCATATCATTTGGACTTCATTTGCTATTTTTCACTGTTACCTTAACTTGGCTCTTTGGTAAGGACTTTGGATTCTTTTGCATGCTTTCATGCTTCCCCTTTATGCATCTAATTAATTTGCATAATAATATAGCATGCTTGGCCTATCTACACAGCATATACATCATATTTCATAGTGTAGGAGTTTAAGCTATAATAATCCAATAGTGCATATAACCACATTACACATCTTTCTCATTAACTTGGAGCATACTTTTGGTCTCTTTGCCTTTTTCTCTTCAACTTGACCCTAAAAAGGTTTTACTATGGAAGAATGAGATTCATGAAATCCCAATAGAAAATATCTCTAACTAACACTGTAACACTCCTTACTTAGCCTTTTAAGCTTCATATTATGCCATTATTGAACCACTCTAGGGCCTTAGATAACTCAAATTGACCAAAGATGTAAATAAAAATTTTCAACTCGAGTTACTATTCATTTGGTCAATTTTTTCATATTTCTAACCCAACTTTGAAAATTCATAGCTAATTCTAGAAAATTAGGAATTGAGTGGTTCAAATTTCTATGTGAAGCTTATAACCTTAACTATGGGGGGAAATACTAATTTATCCAAACCCTTGGCCAATCAATACAGTTTATTTTGTGAAGTTGCACTGTTCGTATGGTCATTTTTCAATTTTCCAGGTTTTTCTCTTAACCTTGGAAAGCCATAACTTCTTGCATAAAAGTCAATTTTCAGCAAACTTTAGCTTGTTTTAAACCTTACCATATGAACTATTTTACTTCACAACTCAAAGATTGGGATTTTACAAGGGTTTTGGAACCCACCTTTCTTTAAACTTAACCATTTATTAAAATTATTGAAAAACCTTTTTGCTATGATCGCTCACCTGCCATGATCTTACTTACATTCACAAACATATACACATTATCATGTAGAGGTTTAAGGGTTGCATGCATCCCAAGCTCATATACATATACAAAACACATTAACATATAACTTGGCAAGTAATAAGTGTAATATCCACCCTTTTTCTCTAAATTGGAATAGAGGCCAAACCGATAGCTATAAGATAAGATAAAGCTCAAAAATAGAAGTACAGAAAGAGAAGATGTCAATGGACCAAAGAGAGCCTGGGCAATTTAGTCATAAGGCTTTGTAATTTCTAAGAATGTAAGCCAAGGACGTAAGTGTCATTAAGAACGAAGACCAAAGGCAATATGGTCATTGGATAAAAATGTCCAAACCAGTAGTCGGAAGTAAGTTAAAACACACAGATAGAAAGAGCGGAAAAAGTTGATGCCGATGGGCTGAATAACCCAAAGTCAGACCTGGCTCAGTAGAAGAAATTTTATGAGAACTCCGTAGTTAAGCGTGCTTGCCTTGGAGCAATCTCAGGATGGGTGACCTACCGGGAAGTACGCAAGGGTCATTACACAAAAGATCAAGGGCGATAGAGTCAAGGTCAAAATGGGAATTACGAAAAGTTAGACAGTGTAAGGGCATTTGGTCATTAAGAGAAAGCATAAGGGCGTTTTGGTCAGTTGACAAAGTCAAAGTCAAAAAGAAAAGTCAACATTTGACCAAAATATCAGAAAAAGTCACATAAGCCCAAAAGATAGAGCAGAACTCACTGATTTGCAGAGATTCGACGGATTGTTGAAAATCGGCCTAGAATTTTATTTATAGAATTTTGAAGATTTAATGGCCAAAAATAATTATTTGAGGTATCAAGAGACCTTAATCAGTTGAATTCAGGGCATAGAAAAATTCAGTGAATTTTATAGTATTTAATAAAATTATTGCCCGGTGTACAATTAAGGTGATTTTCCCGAAAATCGGGAAAAAGACCTGAAAATCCCTGAAATGCAATTTATTCCAAGAATTAATTTTAGACAATCTAGAGGGAATTTTGTGAAAAGAAAAAGGGATAGAGTATCAGTGAAAAATGTAGAAATTTTTAAGGCCTAAAAGTATGTTGCCCTCCGATTACTCGTTTTTAGGGATTTTTGACAGGATAAAATAATCCTGTAAAATTTCAGGAACTCAAGGGGTATTTTGGGGATAATAAATTTGTCATATTCAAGAGGAAAATATGGAGATTAAATGAGGAAGAAAACATCTCCAGAAAAGTAGAAAAAGATTTACTGGAATAAAGTTATGTTTACCTGTAGAAAGTGTAATCGGTAAAAGTAACCGAATGGGATCCAGTTTGGTTAACCCAACCAGATTTTTTTACACCCATGTGCAGCCCATTATGACATCTTTTTAGTAACCAATAAGAAGAGAGCACATGAGCATGATGGTGGATGAATCTTGGCCCTCGGATTTAACCTGGGAATTAAGACAAAATCACAACCATCAATGAAATTTCAAGGGAATTAATAAAAGCGGCCATTTTCACTTACTCTTCCGCCATTTGGCTGATTCTCTTCTCCCTCCCAAGCTGCAAATTTCGTCCTCCACATTCATTTAGAAAGTTGTCATGCATTTTTATGAAAGTATGTTAGATAGTTTTGCTACTGGGATTTTCAAAAATCTCATTCTCCCTCCACTAACCACTTTTAGGTGGAACTACATCAAAGAGTAAGGAGGAAATCCATGATGCTTGAAGTAAAAATGTGCACATGTGTATGAATGTAAATTTTGTTGTAAACTTTACATTATATTGTTGAGATTTGTAAAGTGGCATGTAATATAACTCATGCATGTATGATGGACTCATGATAACTAATGTATGCTTAGGAATGCCTAATTACATAGGCTAATAGGATTAAGAAAGATTTAGAAATCAATATGATGGTTTATAAAGTTAAGGAGGGCTAAAATTTACCTAAGTGCTGGAAGTAAAGTTTCTGGAAAAATAGTTCATATTGCAAGCTTTAAAACCAGCTAAATATCACTAGAATTGGAGTTTTACATAGAAAGTTATGACTGTCCAAAATTAGCAAAAAATCACAGAAATCCTGGGAAAATGGAAAATTACCATATGAACAGTACATTTTCACGAATTAAACTGTACCAACTGAGCAAGTTTCTGTACAAATGAGTATTTTTCCCTCATAAAATAATTTTCAAGCTTCAAATAGAAGTTGGAACCACTCAATTTCAATTTTTGTAGAATTAGTTATGAATTTTCAAAGTTGGCTCGAAAAACTGTGAATAGTAACTTACATAAAAATGAAAATTTTCAATTTGATCCCTTTTGACATTGTAATTTATTTGAGGCCATTAATTGGTTACAAATCATCATAATGGAAGCTAAGAGAGATAAATAAGAGGTGTTACAATAAGCAATATAATGCTTCATCCATTCTTCATGCAACTTGCCTTTACTTTTGCTTGAGCTTGGATCTAAAATGGTTAGGTGGAAAGAATGAGATTTCATTGAAATCCCAATAGCAAAACTATCTAACTGACTTATAAATATGCATGACAATTTTTAAAGATAAGTGTGAATTCATGATAACATAAAATGTGCAACATGAAACAATTACATGCATATGGCCATAGCATACAAAGGCACATGATTAAGGTTAGAAGTTTTGTTACCTTTGTTTCCAACTTTGCTCTTGATGAGTGGAAAAGCTCTCTTACTTACTCTCCCAAGAGGGCTCTTTGATTTTTTACTTTCCCATACACAATATAATGCCATAACCATAAATAACAAGCTCATTACCAAGCCAAGAAACCATGAAACTCAACAAAGCTCTCTCTTGAACTTTGTAAACCCTAGAGTTTGTAAACTTGTTCTTATGATTTTTAATGCTTCCAAAATCCTTTTCTCACTTCCACCCTACACAAATTCCCATTCTAAAGCCATTAGAAGCATCAAAATCAACAAAAAACTCATCCCTTTCTCAAATTCCACAGCTGGCTGAAAAACAGAACAAGGAAGGAAATTGTGATTTTTCAAACTTCTATCGCATGTAATGACATATTCTTGATCCCAAAACACTTCTCATGCATTAGTTAGCTCAAAAACAACTCTTCCTCATCAAAACAAATCCGATAGAAGTGTAGAGGAGGTTGCAAGGATCAATAATATATATAGGTTTGGGTGGTATAGCTTCTTACCTTGAAACTTTGTAAGGCTTTTCTGTTGTTCTCCATGGCAAAAATGGCATCTTTGGCTCTCTCTTTTAGCTAAAGATGACACCCAAGAATGAAGAAGAAATAGAAGGAAAAGCCTCGTTAATTACATGTGAAAAGGGGTGGAAGGTTGTGATTGTTTCTTGTAAAAATAGTATGATCTAATGGCTACAGTCCTTCCACAACACCACCAGATTTTTATGCCCAAAATCTGATCACATTGGCTGCATAAATGAGCTGAAACTTGGCAAAAAATTCTGTATACTTTAACCAAACCAAGTTGGTAACCGGTTACTTGATCCGGTTATAACTTATACCGGTAAACGTAATTTTATTCCAGTAAACTTTTCTACGTATCTGAGGACAACTTTTATTCCTCTTTTAATCTCCACATATCACTTATTCATATGGTGAAATATTTGTCGTAGAAATGCTCATGGAAATCCTCCAAATTCTACAGGGTTACTCTGCCATGTAAAAATCACTAAAATACAGGCTACCGACGGTCAATTGAGTTTTAGGGTATTAAAAATTTCTAGAATTTTCACTAATACTCTAACCCTTTTTCTTTCCTCAAATTCCTTCCCAGAATGTCTGTAATTAATTTTCAAAGAAAATCCCATTTCCAGGGTTTTCAATTTTTTTTTCCTTTTTATCCTAGAAATCACCTTTATGGTATTCTAGGAAATAATTTTATATGCCCTGAATTCATATATTTGAGGTCTTCTGATACCTCAAATAATTATTTTCGATCATCTACCCTTTAAAATTCTCTAGACAGAAATCTAGGCTAAATTTGAAAAATCCATTACATGCCGTTTTGATTAGTGAGTTCTGTTCTATCTTTTGGGCATCTGTAATTTTTTTTTTGATTTTTTGGTCAACATTTAACTTGTTCACTTTGGTCAAATGACCAAAATGCCCTTACACTTCTCCTGATTTATTATATTACCCTTACCTTTCATTCAAAATTCTATTCTTGCCTTTACTTCTTTAAAATTCCATTTCTTCCTTTTCCTTTAATGACATTTGGGTCCTTCCCAGGAGGTCACCCATCTTGTCATTACTCTAGGCCAAGCACGCTTAACTGGGAAGTTCTTAAATAAATTTAAACCATTAGGGCCAGGTTAACCTTAATACTTTCAGTCCATCGCCTTCCTCTTTTTCTGTACTTTCCATCTCTGGGCCCTAACTCAACCCATAACTATCTGTTTGAAATTTATTTCAGATTACCAAAATATACGGATATCACAAAAACATTAACATGTATAATTATAATTGTGCAATAAATCAAAGCTATGGAAACTCACATGCATCACTAACCTCAAGTTCTCACATTATTACTTTGCCAAGACATATCCTCATCATCAATCATCATTGATCAAACAAGAACTTGCATATTCATTTACCAATCATATAACATCATATGGCAAATGCACAATTAACAATCAATAGCAATGCAAATGAAAACGTTAGAGAATTTGCTACCATATTTGCTTAATCTCCTTTACTCTTTAATGGCTTGCTTCATGCACTTTTGCAACTTTCCTCTTACAAATGTCCTCCTACACATTACATAATGCAATTGGCATCAATCATAAGTCATATCAAGTACCAAAACATGCTGCAACTTTCTCAAACTTCTCATGACACTTAAGGGCCTAAAACCCCTTAACTTTGCCAAAGTTGTTTCTAATGCTTCCAAAATCCTTTTCTCACTTATACCTTACATAATTTTGCATTTTAAACTTAATGGAAGCATTAAAATCATGAAATCACACTCTTTCTCTTTGTTCCTGTTCAGACCGAAAAATCCATGCAATGAGAAAATGGGATTTTCAACTTCTTTCAACTTTTTGTTTTTTGTACTTGCATAACCTTATTCCAAAACCATTTTCCATGCATTATTTCATTCAAAACATCACTTCCCTTGCAAATGGAAAATTGGACAGCAACTCCCCTAGGGTTTGTGATTTCCCAAAATTCATACAATCAACAAAACAACACAATATATACATCAATCAACTCCTTATGATGCAATGAGTGATTTGCCACCAACTATTTCATCAAAATCCCACTCATTCACATTTTTCTCTCATCTAAACGTAACTTTCCAGCAAGCTAAAGAGAGCTCCAAGGATCACAAATATACTAAGGGTTGCAAGAGAACCCAACTAACCTTGTAGTTTTTGGAACTTTTTCCCTTGCTTCTTGCTGAAAATGACATCACTTTTACTCTTATTTTCAGCTGGAAAATTGTTTGAGAAATGCTTTGGAAGATGAGGCAAAAATGCCTCTTTAATAAAATATAAATGAAGTATGGATGGTTGAGATTGCATCTTGAATTTAATGAATGATCCAAGGGCTCACAATTGGCCAAGATAAAATGAGATTTTTCTTCCCTTTTGGCTGACTTATGGCTAAGGAAAAGTGAAGAAAATCTGATCCCATGTGCTATAATTTTTTTTTTGACAAGTGTAGAAGATCTAGTACAACTTACACCGATAAAGTAACTTAGTCCTAATAAATTCAACCACTTGTTTAACCTCCATTATGACAACTTTTAGCCTTCAAATATAGCTAAAACAAGTGGCAAGATTCATTATGGCAATAATACTTTTGGGAACTTTATGTTTCCATAAAGTTACTTTATGCATTGCAACACCGATAAAACAACTCGCAACTAGATTCGAGGCCACCAAAAATTCCCAAAAGTAATATTGATCTGGGTCTTTTCCTTCCGATTAGGGAAATCGCCTTTCTCGTATTCTGGGCAATAATTTTAAAAAATACTAGAAATTCCAAGCTATTTTTCCGTACTTTGAGATCAAATTTTTGAGGTCTCCTGGTACTTCAAATAATTATTTTTGGATAATTATTTAATAAAAATGCAAAAATTAAATTACCTTTAAAATTCTCTTAACAAAAATCTAGGTCGGTTTAACTGAAACCGGGCCTCACATACTGCTAAATGACTTTTCATCTATATTTTTGGCCTATATGAATTTTTCTGTTAGCTTTTGTCAAACTTTGACTAAGTTAACCTTTGACTTTTGACTTTAGTTAAATGACCAAAATGCCCTATACTTTCTCTTAATTACTATAATGCCCTTACCTTTTTCAAATTCCATTTTTGCCTTTATTTTTAATAACATTTGGGTCCTTCCATAAGGTCACCCATCATGTTATTTCTCCAGGCCAAGCACACTTAACTGCGAAGCTCTAATGGAATTCAATATATTCAGGCTAGGTTGACCGGAATCTTTCAGAGTCAAATATCACCTAGTTTCCTTTGTCTGTTCTCTGACTCACACTGAGAAGATTATGGCAAAGTCCTTCCACATGATATACATCTTTTACAGGTGCTCCATTGCTATTTGCAACTTCTCCAATTCCAGTTATTCTTCCTGATTGATTTCCACTAAAGCTTACCTTTCCACCATCTTTAGCTCTTAGGTTGACAAATTTGCTTTTGTCCCCTGTCATATGTCTTGAGCATCCACTATCAATGTACCATTTACTGCCTTTGGATGCTTTAAGATAAACTTGCAGGGAAATCATTTGACAGTTTCAGGTACCCAAGTCTTGTTGGGTCCTCTTGGGTTTGTGGTTGGTGCCTTTGGAACATAAGTTCCTTTTGATATCCATTTATAAGTGCCTAGAGCTTTATTTTTCCTGAAACAAAAGCTTCTAGTTCGATCTCCTTTTATATTGCAGTAACTACAAAATGCAAATGGTTCTGATGAACGAATAGATTTTTGAAAATAGTTTAAATAACTCTTGTTACCATTCTTTTTCTTCCCTCTGTGTAAATCATTTTGAGGAATGTATCCTATGCCACTTTTATCATTTGTAACTTTTTTATTTTTCAAAATTATTTGAAGCATTTCACTTCCTTGAGTAAATTTCTGGAGAGTTTTGGATAACTTCTCATTCTCACTTTTCAAAATGTTACATTTTGAGCAGATATTGATGGCAATAGGTGTTTCAACTGGTTTCTCAAGTTCTTTAACCCTTTTTCTCAAAAAAGATAATTCTTTAGCAAACTTAAGTAACTCAATATGTATTTCATCATATTCATGACGTAATTCATCATAGCTAGGTTTAGCAATTACCTCTTCTGTGTCTGACTCTTCTTCCTGAGCCACAAGGTAGAGGTTTGCCTCTTCTTCAGCCTTACTCTCTTCTTCCTATGAACTATCTCCTCAAATGCTTGATACGTGTGCCTTCTTCTTCTTGATGAATCTTGGCTTCTTCTTCTCTTTTTCTTTGTTTTAAGTCGCTAGCTATGGACAATTGGCTCTAACATGTCCAGGCTTGTTGCACTCATAACATATGATTCTACTTGATTTTCCTTTATGTGGTCTTTGGAAGTTTTGATCCTTTCTGTACATATGTCTAAATTTTCTGACCACCATTGCCAGTTCTTCATCTTACACATCGTCTTCTTTATCATCCTCTGTTCCAGTCTTCTTTTCTTTCTCCTTGATGGTTTTGAGAGCCAATCCTTTCTTTTTCTTTTCATCAATATTAAATAATTCCCTTTTGAACTTTTGCTTGCTCTCATACTCAGTAAAGCTTCCAAAAAGAGCTGCAACTGAGGTCATTGATTCGCCATTAGATTCTTCTATGGCTGTCACCTTGGCTTCCCATTTGCTAGATAAGACATTTAATATTTTTCTTATTTGGGATCGTTGATCATAAGTTTTGCCGAGGGCAACCAATTTGTTGATAAGACTCAAAATCCCAAACTTGAGAATCTCACAGATTTACAAAGTGTTTTTGCCCAAGAATAACTCTCTTAATAGATTAGATGGCAAACAATGAAGTATAGAAACAATATTGAAGGAATTACAGAGAATGAAATCAATAGCTTTTGAGGCTCAGGAAGTCCGTTGTTGTATCTTTGTATTGAATGCTAGCCCTTTTATAGTTGAAAGGTTCTTGAATGTCCGTTAGACTCCATTTAATAACCGTTACTCTCAACATCGACCATTTAGTTTCTCCATTAATGGCATTTAATGTTGCTCAGTTAGACAACATCGAATGTTGAGAAGAACGTTAAAGTCTCTGTGCCTCGGAACATGCCTATGCTTCTTTCCTCATTTAATATCATAAGCTTCTGTATTTATAGGAGAAGTTAGTATTCAAAATGTCATTACACAGATAAGAAAAGTGGGTGTGTAGCATAGGTTGAGTGTGTCAGACATAAAGCTGTTAGAACAGCAGTGCTCGAGCATAGTTTTCCCAATGCTTGAGTGTTGTTTGAAAATTTTCAAAGAAAAGTTCAATGCTTTGACACACTGCTCGAGTATTGTATGAAAGTATTTAAAAATAATCTCAGTACTCGAGTGTTAAACCAAGATACTTGAGTACTGTCAATGGTTTGTAAGTTTACTCGAGTATTCTGTGAGAGTATTGAGGTGAAGGTTGAAAAAAGACTCAATGCTCAAGTGAAAGATGGAAATACTTGAGCACTGGAAGTGCTATAAGTGAATGCTCGAGTATTTTCAAAGAGTATTAGTGAACAGCGAAATATTTTAGCCCGATGCTCGAGCATTAGAAGCTAGTGCTCGAGCACTACTAATGCTTTCACTCAATGCTTGCAGTATTCTCTTCCAGCATGCTATGAAATGTCTCAATACTTGAGCACTAAGAAACTGTGCTCGAGCATTGGCTCTGCTGGAAGCTTTTACTTGAGTATTGCTTGACAGCACTAAAGGAAAACACTCAATACTCGAGCACTGCATTTCCAGTGCTTGAGCATTGGCTGTGCTGTACTGACAGTGTTTTAAAAACATTTAACACTCGAGCCTCTATCCTAGTGCTCGAGCACTGGCCTTACTTTCAGCCAATGCTTGGAGTGTTGACTGGAAGTATTTTCTAAAACCTCATTGCTCGAGTACTGTGAACCTAGTGCTCTAGAATTGGCTTTGCTGTCAGCCAATACTTGGAGTACTACATTGCAACACTTTTGAAAGCCATGTTTTAGCCTAATGCTCGAGTATTGAGATACAATGCTCGAGCATTGGCAATGCTTCCTGCCAATGCTTGAAGTGTTCACTGAGAGCATAGATTAAAACTTCATTTTCAAAGTACGATGCTTGAGTATTGACAATACTTCATGTCAATACTTGGAGTATTCATTGAAAACACCGATTTTTCTTAAGTTTAAAAACCATAGTGCTGGAGCATTGAATTCCAATGCTCGAGTACTGTTGATGAAGCACTGAAAACAAAAGTATTTTCAGAAATTCAAAGATATTTTCAATTGCCTAGATTTTCAAAAAAAAATTATTTGTTATCATTAAAACAAGGTATCAACAAAGTACCCTTTATTCGGGTAACTATCTTTTTTATTTTTCCGGAGACTTTCTCTCTCATGTGGCACCATTCCCTAGGCCTCCTTGCCTAGGTGGCATCGTCTCCTAGCCCATAGCATCTCCGAGTTTCCCTCGTAACTCGTCAAGATTCCTCGATTTGGGTGCAATACCGTAAAATGTGCATCCGGTGGCCAATTTGACTTGAGGGCATGAAAAAATTCTATATTTTCTCTAATACTCCAACCCTTTTCCGTTCCTCCAAATTCTTCCCGGATTTTCTGTAATTAATTTTCTAAGAAAATACTTTTTTGGGGCTTTCAGGCACTGTTGTTTTCCGTACTTTGAAACTGCCTGCACCAGACACGGGGTAATAATTTTATTAATTACTTTATGACCCAACCAAACTTTTCTCATTTCAGGTCTCCGGCATTTGAGAACTCCTGCTACCTCAAATAATTAGTTCTCAGTCGTTCTTAGCTACGAAATCCCTTAATTACGAAAATGCCACTACTTGTCTTCCTTTCCTCATAATTACCAAAATGCCACTACCTCTTCTACTTTTGCCATAATTACCAAAATGCCATCACTTCTTCTACTTTTCCTAATTCCAACTTTACCCTTAGTTGACTTTTGACATTTGGGGCAAACTTTGAATTCTTAGTCAACTTTGGCTTTTTGGTCAACTTTGACTTTTTGGTTGACTTTTAACCAAATTACTAAAATGTCCTTGTTATTTGATGACATTTTACATCTTAGGCCTTTTCATTCAAGATGATCATTTTGCCCTTGTAATTTGTGCCAAACGACCATTTTACACTTGGATCATTTTACTTAAAACCCTTAAGACTAGGGATTTAGTAAATCATGATCTGTCTTGTTTAGAGGCATTTTCCTATATATTTCCATATCCATGTGCATTAAATCATCATATAATTTACCGGCTTATCTTCTATTTCCACTTGCATGAATATACGGATATTACACTTCCAAAGAAGCATTGAAATAATAAAAAACTCATTCCTTCCCCTTGAACCAGCTCTAGCAAAAAATATGGAGTAGTAAGGGCTTTGTAATTTTCAAATTTACTCTTCATGTAATTGCATATTCTTGATCCTAGGATTCTTCCCATACATTATTTGACACAAAACCCTCGTCCCCCATGCATATAGAAATTTAGTCAGTATGGCCGTAGGCTTTCAATATTCTAAAAATTCATATACACCATCAATTAATACAAAACACTCATCAATAAACTCTACAACATGCATAGACCATACTTCTATCAATTAATACAAAACATTCATCAATAAACTTACAACATACATAGACCATACTTCTATCAAAGGGTGAGATTTCAAAGAAATCCTAGTAGCAAACACATCCAACAATACATCAACATGCATGATTATGTAAATGTAAACAATTATGCTACGTAACATGGGTAATAAACCATACTTCTATCACATTGGCACAAGGCCAAGGTAATCATTGCATAGCTACAACCATGCATTCTCTCAAGCAAGGTTTTACATCTCAAATGGCAATGACCACACATCAAACATGGAAATTAACATATATAAAAATTAATGCAAATAGATGTCAAAGTTATAAGTTTTTCTACCTTAAAGCTTTAACTTCCAATGGCACTTGTAGTGGCTTCCATTTGCACTTGTCACTTTGAAAATCTTCTTAGTACTTTAACACTTCTTGAAATTTTGTCTTGAGCTCTTCTCTTTGGCTTCACTGCCATGCTCTCTTCCTCTCTTCTATTTTGGGTATGAAAATGACCAGAAGAAATGACTTGAAGACTTTAAAAATCAATCCATAATCGATTTTTCGAAAAATACCCTCACGTTTTTATTTTTTACTACCGAAAATACTTTTTGGGAATTTTCTAATCACTAAGACCATTTCGAGCCCTAAAATATTCCCATAATTCATAAGCTCATTAGGGTATTTTTCTTTTATCAAAACTCATTTCAGAAATGCCCTTAATTAATTTTCTTCCAAATATCCAAATTCAGCTATTTTCGACCGTTCGTACCACCATTCCGGGCAAACTGTTTCTAACTTTCTTCTGGAAACAATTTTATAAATTAAGCACTCCAAAAACTATTTTTAGCCATATTGACATTACATTTCTGAGACCTTTGGACAATTTAAATAACAATATTTTGCTAAAAACTCATTACATAACCAAAATATTAAGTATTGCTAAAATGTCCCGCGAAGGGCATTTTTGTCCATTTAATCTTAACTGAGCCTCAATTGTTGATCAATTGCTTTTTCTCTACCTCTTGGTGCCCAAGGTCATTTTTGATATTTTGGTCTTTTTTCCCTAAATGACCATTTTGTCCCTAACTTTTCCGAAAATAACCATTTTGCCCTTACATTTATTTTCTTACAAGATGGCTACTTTGGCATCTCTTATGCTTCTATTCACTCTCCGAACCCTTGAACACACTGTAGCCCTTCGTTTAGCCCTTATCCTCAGTTACTGAAAAATGAGGATATTACATTTCTCCCCGCTTTAAAATAACTTTCATCCTTGAAATTTGCATATCTCAATTAAATACTTTGAGCACTTAGCTTTCATCTTTTCCTATGTTTCCCACATAATTTCTTAGATGTCATCTCTTGCTATACAACTTTTAAAATCATCTTATATAACCTGACCTGGGTATGGATTATACTTTTTGAGCTGGGAAAATAGGAAATACATTGTCTATTCAACTTCAATTTGGGGGTAAGGCCAAACGACAAGCTACCGGTCCGTCTCTAGAGAGAATTCAAAGTGAATATCTAAATGAGCTTCTTTACTTTCATAAATTGACAATTTTATGTCGTTAGGGATATTTTCATAAATGCCTTATTCCCAACTTCTAGTTCTAATGGTCATCTTTTCTCATCGGCATAACATATTTATCGGCTCTGAGCTGCTTATAACATCTTTATGTGCTTTATTCTCTCTTAACCATTTGGTCACTATCTTAGGACCATACTAGCTTCTTCTTTAGCTAACTTCTTGACTGACCATTACTTATCAATGATGAAATTATGTGGTAACCTCCCATCTTGTCAGCTTACTCGCTGTTGACTTTATGCTACCTCCAGCATTTCTGTACGTTTTCATTTAACTGGACTTTTGATATTTTCTTTTTTATACTTGGTGAGTTCACGCAATATCTAGGGCTTTTCTCTTCCTATTTCATTCTTAACTCATACCTATAACCTCATAGTAGATTTTGGAGAGATATAATATGTTTTTTTTAACATTAGCACTCCAATAGAGAGCCTCTAAGATCCTCAATTCTCTTGGTTCTTCTGTGCCTTCATAGTTCAGAGCAACTTTAACTCTACTTTGTAAATCCCTCGTTTTTTGACTAGCTTCATGACTATCTGCTCACATTCATACTTGAGACCTTAAGCTTCAATCTTTAAAGCTCTATGATAACTCTTTGCTTCTTAATCTTATCTTGTACTTTAGCTGGCCTGACTGTACTTTATTCAAGATTTACAGCTCTACACTTTACTTATCTTCTCTTAACATAATAAGCTTATCCTAATGGACAGCTGGCTATCTAAAAGAAATAGTCAAGGCACCTTCTCTGTACCAGCTAATCATTATGAGGACATTCTCTTATCTTAAACCCACTCCTGGTTATCTCATTCTCATGTTCCCAAGAATAGCATAACACGTATGACTCGATTCTGTTCATAAGGCTCATTACTTTGGTCTATTACGACCTTAGGCATGTCAAGGCCATTCTGTAGGCTTGGTCCTAACCTTAGCATCTTAACATTATTAAGGGAGCCATTCTTGCTCTTTATAAACTTTTAGACCATAGAACTTGAGTTAAGAATAAATTGTCTATCCTCAATGATAGCTAGAATGATAATTTCCCAAGACTAATAATAGAAACCAACACTATCTTCTTAGGTCTTGCTTAATCCTTTTCATCACCCTAAACTCATTCTTTACATCTCTTACTTCTTAACTTTTCTGCTTTTCTCATTTCTTGTATGTTTAACATACTCAATCCCATACTTATGACTTTACATTAGGGCCTATAATCTCGACCCTCTTAAGCTCATCACAGGTTTAATACTCTACGCAATTTTATCTCACATATGCGCTTCTTTACTCTTTTCTTTACTAATTTTGCAATTTGGGCAGTGCCAAACCCTTTTGCCCTTATTTGAAATTGATTCATCAGACTTGAACTCTACTATTCTCCATTATTCTCTTCTCATTGTTCTTTACTTTACTTATTGCCATCTATAGGATCATTTCAGCCTATGGCATTAACCATACGTCTTACTATTCTTGGATGGTATTTTAATCTGCTAGTCATAGTTTTAAGCAACCTTATGCATATATACTACCTCAAGTTCATCCTTCATATACTTCAAACTCTTGAATTATCACATAACTCTATCGTTGCTTCATACCAATAGTGACTCCATACCTTTAGAGCATACATTGTAGTTGACAGCTCTAAATCACAAGTGGGGTAATATTACTTAGGTAGCTTCAACCGCCTTGAGGCATATGCTACCAATGTCGTGCTACATTAACTCACAGCCTAATCCGTGCTTAGTGATATTACCATAAATTGTTTAGATCTACCTCGGATCAGGGACTATTAGCACCGACATTGTGGTTAGCCTTTGTTTCAACTTTCAAAAACTTGCATCACATTTCTCATCCCACATGAACATGTAACTCTTTCTTATGAGCTTACTCAGAGATAAGATAATTTGATAAACATTCTATGTAACTTTAAACAACAATTTGCTAAACCAGAAAACTTTAAACTTCTGTGACTGTCCTAGGTCTCTCTCTTTAGCATAGCTTCAACCATGCTTGCACAGCTTCTACCATAACTTTACTTTACTCGGGCCTATTTCAACCCCATTCTGAGACAATAACTGCCCTATGAATTCTCACTTTTGTCAACTAGAAGTCACCTTTACCAAGTTTAGCATATCAACATTTTTCTTTCAAAATGTCTGGAACTATTCTCAAATGGATATCATGCTCTTTAAAAGACTTAGAGTACACTAGTATATCATTTGTAAAAACTACGACAACCAATCCAGGTACTGCCAAAAGATGCAATTCATATATTTCATAAAACTGAAGGGCACTTGTCAGGTAAAACGGCATTACCAGAACTTATACTAGCTATTTCTGATTCTAAAAGACGTTTTCATTAACTTTTCAACTTTAACTTTGAACTGATAATAACTTGACTTCAATCACTCTTAAAGAACACGCCCGCTCCATATTATTATCAGGCATATAATTGATTCGTGTTAGTGGGAATTCACTCTCCACTATCACTTTGTTCAACTCCCCGACTGTCAATGCATATACTTCATTGCCATCTTTTCTAGTCTCAACTATTACTAGAGCTCTCTAAGGTGACAAACTGGTCTCATGAAATTCTTCTCTAATAGCTCTATTTCTCTGTTCATTTCCTTCGGATCTATTCTATAAAGAGTTCTGGAAATTGGACTTGCTTCTTTTTTTATAAGCAGTCCACTACCCTTCTCAAGAAAATACTTTCAAATACTCTTTTACTATCAAGTATTCTCAAAAGACTCATTAAAATCAGTCTGGGCAGAAAATCATACTCTTTAACTTTGGCACTTTTTCACATACCTTTATTTACCTCAAACTCAGTAGTGAAACTCAACTTCACCTTATCAAGGGACCATTTCTTTGGGAGGTAGAACTAGAGTACGACTCTTATAATCAATAAAGACTCTATCGGAGGACAATCAACTTAGGCCAATGATTACATCTATATCAAGGAATGGCATATCTTTAATTCAAGAACAATGTTGGGGATAATGAGATTATCCAGTTCAAGTGTGTGTAACAGGTGACTACATAGATGCTTGTATGGATAAATACTGACATATCACATGGCATCATGTATATGGTCAAATCCACTTGCTAACATGAATAGATGGCCAATGCATGAATTGAACAACACAAGTACAAGATAATTTTTAACTTTAAATATACCTTGTACTATCTCAGGCGACTTACGGCCCATTTCTGTCACCAATTTCTCTTCATGAATTCTAAGATCTCCACCCTTTGTCACCTGGCTACACCACTTTACATAATGTCGAGGTTCTTTTCATCAATGGCACATGATTTGCCCCATCAATTATAGCCTATTATCACTGTCATTTCTACTTCATAGTTTATGGGGTTTAGATTGCGTACTGTGACACTCCTTAACTTACCCCTTAGCTTCATTACTTAGTGAATTAGAATCAAAAGGAAGCCTCATTATGATCAAAGGGTCTAAAAGTTTCAATTTGAAAACTTTCAAGTTTGTGAAAGTTACTATTCACTGGTTTTAGGACCAACTTTGAAAATTCAAAACTAATTGTAGAAAGTTCGAAATTGAGTGCTTCCAATTTCTATTTGAAGCTTCTAAGTTCCTTTACAAGGGAAAAATACTCCTTGAGTCATTTACTTGCCCAAATAATACAGTTTAATTCGTAAAAATGTACTGTACACTTGGTCATTTTTCTATTTTTCCCAGGTTTTCCAGTAATTTTCTTCAAACTTTGGAACTTAATAACTTTCTGTACAAAACTCCAAATTTAGTGTTCTTTGGCTTGATAAAAAGCTAGCAATATGAAATATTTTTCTGTAAAATTTCATTCCATTTGGAGATCATTTGCTCTGTTTCTCATCAGCCCAAAGTTAGGGGTTTGGTTGACTTGACTTCAACATTTCATTAAGTTTTCCAATCTCCAAACTTTTCCAAATGAAATCCTAACTTCTACTTCTTCCTTAA
>JANTPZ010132104.1:0-15268 GCA_025593235.1 Vachellia pachyceras
TCGAGTACTTCATCAAAGTGTTAAGCTTTCCTTTGAAAATCTTTTGAGCAACACTCGAGTATCAAAATCTTTCACTCGAGTGCTAGCTCTCTCTCTCTTTCTGACAGCTTTAAGTCTGACACACACCATACCTACGCTATTACACCTACTTTCCTTATTTATATAACGACATTTTTGAATTCTAACTGCTCCCATAAATGTAGCAGATTGAAACATTAAATAGGAAAGGAAGCAGAAGCATGGCTCATGACTCGGAGATATTAACGTTCTTCTGCGACTTCAACCTCGACTGACTCAAAGGCATTAAATGCCATTAATGCAGAAGCAATTGGTCGTTGAAGAGAGTAACAGCTATTGAATGCAGTCTAACGGACAAATTAACAGGATTCATCTATAAAAGGACCAGCATTCATTACAGAGACAACAACAACAATTCTGAGCATTTAAGTCTGCATTTACTACGCTTTCTCTGTAAAATCTTATTTCATATTTACTGAGCTTCATTATTAGGCATCTACTCTTTTGAGAGATATTTAAGGCTGAAACACTTTGTAAATCTGTGAAAATCTCATGGAAAGGGCCTTGAGTAAGTTTCGGTAAATGAGAGTTAGAAAACAGAGAGTGTCTTACTCTGTTTTATTGAAAAGAGAAATGGGGAGTGATTCCCAGATTGTAAAGGCTTGAGAAGCCTTGTTTATTGCTGTTAGTGGATTTAGAAATCTCGGGAGTGACCTGAGGACTAGACGTAGGTCAAGGAGACCGAACCAGGATAAGCTCTTCATGTTCATATTCTCCTTTCCTTCAGTATCTTTACTCTATATTTCTGTGAAATTTAAAATGTGCTAAAATTTTATTAGACCAATTTACCCCCCTTTTGGTCAAATCCTATTCTAACAGATTATATAAATCAAGTTTTTTTAAAAAAATATTCAAATCTTTGGATATAAAATTGCACAATTGTTTTTATACATGATTAGGGTTGCAGGAATTAAACATTTAACTCTCTTTGAATTGAATGGAAACATGCATTGTGACTTAGTTTTTATTGAGGATTACATAAATCGAGCCTTTTTTAAAAAATCAACTCTTTGGACACAAAAATGCCACATCTTCTTTTGAACACAATTAGGATTATAAGAATTAAACATTTAACTCTCCTAGAATTGACTGAAAACATGCACCGTGACTCAGTTTTTGTTGAGGATTACATAAATCGAGGTTTTTTAAAAACTATTTAAATCTTAGGATATTAAAATGCCACAATTATTTTTTATACATGATTAGGGTTGCAGTAATTAAACATTTAACTCTATCAGAATAGAATGGAAACATTCACTGTGACTCAGTTTTTGTTAAGGATTACATTAATCGAGTTTTCAAAAAAAAATATTCAAATCTTTAGACATAAAAATGCCACATCTTTTTTATGAACATGATTAGGGTTACAGGAATAAAACATTTAACTCTCCTAGAATTGACTGGAAACAAGCACTGTGACTCAGTTTTTGTTGAAGATTACATAAATCGAGGTTTTTTTAAAAACTATTTAAATCTTTGGATATAAAAATGCCACAATTGTTTTTTATACATGATTAGGGTTGCAGGAATTAAAAATTTAACTCTGTTAGAATTGAATGGAAACATGCAATGTGGCTCATTTTTTGTTGAGGATTATATAAATCGAGCTTTTCAAAAAAATATTCAACTCTTTACACATAAAAATGCCACATCTTTTTTTTTTTTTTTTGAAGAAGATTAGGGTTGCAGGAATTAAACATTTAACTCTGTTAGAATTGAATGGAAACATACACTGTGACTCATTTTTTGTTGAGGATTAGATAAATCGAGCTTTTCAAAAAAATATTCAACTCTTTACACATAAAAACGCCACATTTTTTTTTGAAGAAGAAGAAGATTAGGGTTACATAAATTAATCATTTAACTCTCTTAGAATTGAATGGAAACATGCACAGTGGCTCAATTTTTATTGAGGATTACATAAATCGAGTTTGTTAAAAAAAATATTCAACTCTTTGGACATAAAAATGCCACATCTTTTTATTGAATACGATTAGGGTTAAATCAATTAAACATTTAACTCTTAGAATTGAATGGAAACATGCACTATGAATCAGTTTTTGTTGAGGATTACATAAATCAAGTTTTTTAGAAAAGTATTCAAATCTTTGGCTATAAAAATGCCAAAATTGTTTTTTATACATGATTAGAGTTACACGAATTAAACATATAACTCTTTTAAAATAGAAAGGAAATTTGCACTCTGTCACAGTTTTTGTTGAGAATCCCATAAATTGAGTTTTTTTAAAAAAAACATTCAACTCTTTGGACATAAAAATACCACATCTTCTTTTTGAACAAGATTAGGGCTACCGGAATTAAACATTTAACTCATTGAGAATGGAATGGAAACATGCAGTGTGACTCAGTTTTTGTCGAGGATTACATAAATCGGGTTTTTTAAAAAATATTCAACTCTTTGGACATAAAAATGCCACATCTTTTTATGAACACGATTAGGGTTGTACGAATTTAACATGTAGCTCTCTAAGAATTGAATGGAAACATGCACTGTGACTCAGTTTTTTACAAGCACAACGTAAATCAAGTTTTTTTTAAAAAAAAATATTTTACTCTTTAGACATAAAAGTGCCACATCTTTTCTTGAAAACGATTAGGGCTAAATGAATTAAAATTTAACTCTCCTAGAACTGAATGGAAACATGCACTATGACTCAGTTTTTGTTGAGCATTACATAAATAGAATTTTTTAAAAAACATATTCAAATCTTTGGATTTAAAATGCCACAATTATTTTTTATACATGATTAGAGTTGCCCGAATTAAACATTAACTCTTTTAGAATAGAATGGAAACATGCACTGTGTCAACCTTATTGTTGAGGATTACATAAATCGAGCTTTTAAAAAAAATTCAACTCTTTGTACAAAAAAATGCCACATCTTTTTTTTGAACACGATTAGAGTTATAGGAATTAAACATTTAACTCTCCTAGAATTGAACGGAAAATGCACTGTGACTTAGTTTTTGTTGAGAATTACATAAACAGAATTTTTTTAAAAAATGTCAAATCTTTTGATATAAAATGCCACAATTTTTTTAATACATAATTAGAGTTACACGAATTAAACATTTAACTCTTTTAGAATAGAATGGAAACATGCACTGTGACTTAGTCTTTGTTGAGGATTACATAAATCGAGTTTTTAAAAATATTCAACTCTTTGGACATAAAAATGCTACATCTTTTTTACGAACACGATTAGGGTTACAGCAATTAAATATTTAACTCTCTTAGAATTGAATGGAAACATGAACTGTGGCTCAGTTTTTGTCGAGGATTACATAAATCGAGTTTTTTTTAGAAAAGTATTCAAATCTTTGGATATAAAAATGCCAAAATTGCTTTTTATACATGATTAGAGTTACACAAATTAAACATATATCTTTTAAAATAGAATGGAAATTTGCACTGTGACACAATTTTTGTTGAGAATCCCATAAATCGACTTTTTTAAAAAAATATTCAACTCTTTGGACATAAAAATGCCACATGTTCTTTTTGAACAAGATTAGGATTACAGGAATTAAACATACAACTCTCTTATAATTGAATGGAAACATGCACTGTGACTCAGTTTTTGTTGAGGATTACATAATTCGAGTTTTGAAAAAAATATTCAACTCTTTCAACATAAAAGAGCCACATCTTTTTTTGGACACATCTTTTTTTGAACACGATTAGAGTTACAGGAATTAAACTTTTAGCTCTTTAACAATTGAATGGAAACATGCACTGTGAGTCAATTTTTGTTGAGGATTACATAAATTGAGTTTTTTAAAAAAAAATTCAAATCTTTGGATATAAAAATGCCACAATTATTTTTTATACATGATTAGGGTTGCAGGAATTAAACATTTAGCTCTGTTAGAATAGAATGGAAACATGCACTTGACTCAGTTTTTGTTGAGGATTACATTAATTGAGTTTTTTAAAAAATATTCAAATCTTTGGACATAAAAATGCCACATCTTTTTTATGAACGCGATTAGGGTTACAGGAATTAAATAATTAGCTCTCTGAGAATTGAATGGAAACATGCACTGTGACTCAATTTTTGTTGAGGATTACATAAATCCAGTTTTTAAAAAATATTCAGCTCTTTGGGCATAAAAATGCCACATCTTGTTTTTTGAACACAATTAGGGTTACTGGAATAAAACATTTAACTCTACTAGAATTGACTGGAAACATGCACTGTGACTAAGTTTTTGTTGAGGATTACATAAACCGAGGTTTTTTTAAAAACTATTTAAATCTTTGGATATCAAAATGCCGGAATTGTTTTTTATACATGATTAGAGTTGAGGAATTAAACATTTAACTCTGTTCGAATTGAATGGAAACATGGATTGTGACAGTTTTTTTTTGAGGATTACATAAATCGAGCTTTTAAAAAAATATTCAACACTTTGCACATAAAAATGCCACATCTTTTTTTTGAACAAGATTAGGGTTACCTGAATTAATCATTTAACTCTCTTAGAATTGAATGGAAACATGCACAGTGACTTAGTTTTTGTTCAGGATTACATAGATCGAGTTTTTAAAAAAAAATTCAATTTTTTGGACAAAAAATGCAACATCTTCTTTAAGAACAAGTTTAGAGTTACAGGAATTAAACATTTAACTCTCTTAGAATTGAATGGAAACATGCACTCTAATTCAGTCTTTATTAAGGATTACATAAATCGAGTTTTAAAAAAATATTCAACTCTTTAGACATATGTTAGAACGGGATTTGACCAAGAGGCGGGGTGAATTTGTCTAATATAAAAATTCAAGAACTTTAAACTCCACAGAAATGAAAAAGTAAAGTTATCAAGAGAGAAAGAAATATGAACACAGAGATTTATCCTGGTTCGATCTCCTTGACCTACATCCAGTCCTCAGGGTACCCCCGAGATTTCCAAATCCACTATCAGTAGCAAATCAGGCTTCACAAGCCTTTACAATCTGGGAATCACTCCCCCTTTCTCTTTTCACTACAATAGAGTATAACACTCTTTGTTTTCTAACTCACTTTCAGCCCAATTTACTCAAGGCCCCATCCTTGAGTTTCTCACAAGTTTACAAAGTATTTTGGCCTCAAATATCTCTCTTAAAAGAGTAATGGCTAATAATGAAGCTCAGAATAAATTAATGAAAGATTACAGAGAACGTAGTAAATGCAGACTTTAATGCTCAGGATGTTCGTCTTCTTCTGTAATGAATGCTGGTCCTTTTATAGTTGAGACTTGATGAAATGTCCGTTAGATTGCATTCAATAGCTGTTACTCTCATCAATGACTAATGGCTTCTGCATTAATGGCATTTAATGCTTCAGAGTCAGACAACGATGAATGTTGCAGAATAACGTTAAGATCTCCGAGCCTCGGACCATGCTTTGCCTCTTTCCTCATTGATTGTCTCAAGCTACCGTATTTATGGGAGCAGTTAGAATTCAAAAATGTCATTACACAAATAAGGAAAGTAGGTGTAAAGCGTAGGTGTGGTGTGTCAGACACAAAGCTGTCAGAGAGAGAGAGACAGTGCTCGAGCATAAGGTTTTTATGCTCGAGTTTGCTCAAAATATTTCAAAGAAAAGTTCAATGCTTTGATGTAATGCTCAAGTGTTATGTGAAAGTGTTTTGAAAATAATCAAATACTCGAGTGATAAATCTCAGTGCTTGAGTGTTAATAATACTTTCTAGGAATACTCAAGTATTCTGTGCAAGTGATGAAAAATAATTTTGACAAATCATAATACTCGAGTGATGAAATAATGATGCTCGAGTGCCAGTAATGCTGGAAGTGAATGCTGGAAGTATTGAGATAGAGTATTGATGAATAGTGAAAATTTTCAGCCCGATACTCAAGTGATAGCAAGCTGGTACTCGAGTATTAGTAGTGCTGGCAGATAATACTTGCAGTGTTGGCTTCCAGTGTTGAGTGAAAGGTCACAACACTCGAGTGCTGGAAATTTGTGCTTGAGTGTTGGCTCTGCTGGAAGCTTTCACTTGAAGTATCACTTGACAGAATTGTCAAAAGTCTCAACACTCAAGTGTTGAAAATGCAGTGCTCGAGTGTTGGCTGTGCTTTTAGCCAATGCTGGAAGTATTATCTAACAGTGTTGAGAAAAATAGTCAACACTCGAGTGCTGAAATTCAGTACTTGAGTATTAGCAATACTTTCAGCCAATACTTGAAGTGTTGACTTGAAGTGTTTTCAAAAACCTCAATGCTCGAGTACTGGAAACCTAGTGCTCGAGCATTGGCTCTATTGTCAGCCAATGCTTGCAGTGTTCACTCAGAGTATAGTCTAAAAACTCATTTTCAAAGCACAGTACTCGAGTGCCACATTCCAACATTCGAGTAATGACAATAATTCATGTCAATACTTGAAGTGTTACCTGGGAGCACTGATTTTTCTTAAGATTAAACCCTGCAGTGCTTGAGTATTAGATTCCACTACTCAAGTACTGTCAATACTTTGACAAAACACTCAAATATTTTCAAGAAGTACTGATTCAATACTCAAAACTTGTGATTCAAAAATCATTTTACAATCTCTTAATACAATTTTGTTATCATCAAAATAAGGTATCAACATTCTCCCCCTTTTTGATGATGACAAAACCAAAAATTAGAATTTCTAAAGATTATATCAGATAGCATAACACATAAGTAGATAAGCATCATTAGAACATTCTGAACAAGACTAAATCAAACTAATTCATCAAGATTAAACTGAGTTAGTCATAACAAGAGTATAAAAGCAGTTAAACAGAAATTACAAACAAGATACTTTTAAGAACATAACACATAACAGCAAGATAGATACAAAGAAACATGACAGATTCTGATTTCTTCTCCCCCTTTTTGACATCAACAAGAAGGGTCAGTGAGAGGGAGAGGGAGGGACATCAGTGGTGGATGTAGGTGCATCAGGCTGAGGGTCATCACTGATGGACTGAGGATCAACAGAGGGAGCAGGTATGTCAGAAGGAAGTGATGAGGAAGCTTGAGGAACAAGAGTGGGCTGAGGATCTGGATGAAGAAAAGAGGAGGAAAAATCAATCATGGCAAGCACTGCTTCAGGGGAAGGATCCTCAGGTGAGTGTGCTTGAGGAGGAGGAGGAACAGAAGTGTAAGCCCCAGATTCCTTAATGAAGTCTTCAATAGCAAGTACCGTACTATCCAACCCAGTGACCTTGCTCTGCAATCCATCAAGTTTCTCTAAAATGTCAACCTTGAACAGTGAAAGTTCCTCACTCATTTTAAGAATTGCAGTTTCAAAATTCTTCCCAATGAAGAAATCATTGGCAGCCTTTAGAATAGTGCTCACGTATATCTGTGAGTGAGCCTTGAATTTATCCACAAATTGTTCACTCATTTTGCTAAACTCAGTCTCCATAAAATGTTGAGTAGCAGTATGGGCAAATGAGGGAGCAGTGGAAGGCTGAGGAGGAGTAGAAGACTGCGCTTCATCTTGACCTTGAGAAGCAGCAGAAGTAGCCCTTCTCTTTCTCTGTTTGGCCTGTACTTGGGGGTTCTCAATGCTGATATTCATTCTTCGAAGGTGGGCTTCTCCAAATGAAGTTGGCTCAACCACTTTGTCCAAAATGTGCCAAATTTTGAGAATTTTCAAAATAAAGGAAACCAAAGAAGGATATGGCACAGTCATTCTCTTTGAACCTGAGTGTACAAACCTCCACATCTCATCAAACATCATTTCTCCTATATTTCTCTTTTCTTTCTTCATAATTCTTGCCATGTTGCTGTAGTCTATGGAAGCAAAGTGAGTGTAGTTGCCACTTTTATTCACTATACATCTAGAATATATGTAGTGAATGACTCTCTGCAAGGGTAGCATAGCTGAAGGATCAAAGCTAAGTATACTAGAAAAAGTTTCTCCAGGCCTCAACAGTCCAAAAATTTCATCATTAGTCAAAGTGGACAAACTTTCATCAAACTCAGTAATGCCTAGGAATCCATTCAAAGTCTCAGAGGTAATAGTAATTTCTTTGCCCCTCATTGATGTAACCATTGAAGAAGAGATAATTTCTCCATCTTCATTAGTCACAGATTTTGAAGACATGTTATTGTAGAAAATTCTTACTATCTCAGGGCAAAAATTATCCTTAAGTTGAATCAGGGGTTTATAATGATTAAGGAATTCAGATACTTTATACCCCATCCTATCCACATCATTGATATCCACACATACTGCAGAACATAAGGGCCTATTCTTCAACTTCTCCTCATAATTAGAAGGATTAGAAATAAATACCAAATTGGTGATAAATCCTTATGGTGCCTTTGGAAGTTCTGTACCCTTCTTTTTCCCTTTCCCTTTTGCTTTTGGTGTTGCCTTTGATGAAGTGGCAACTGTGGTTTCAGGAGTGGTTCCTTCACTCTAGTTTCTGAGTTGGTAGCAGCAGATTGAGTGGGTACAGACTGAGAGGTTGTAATCAAGAGACTCTTTCCTTTTTCCTTTAGGATGGACTTTGGTTAGCCTGCACTGGATTTTTAAGAAATAGGTGCCACAATCTCCTTAGATGCCATGGGTTCAGCAATCCTTACTCTTTTTGCTAGAGGTTTAGATGCAGATTTAGATTGAGAAGAAGCCCCTTTTCCTTTGCCAGCAGTTGATGTTGTACGAGCCATGATGAACTTGAAGCAGAATATGAAAAATTTGAGGTAGTGGGGGTTTTCGGCGATAATAGGGAAATGGAGAAGATTTGAGGGATTAGAGAAGTGTACTAATGAGTGATAATGGAGGGGTTTGGCTGAAAATAGGTTTCTGAGAGAGATTGTAATAGTTTAATGACAGTTATAGCAATTTGGGTTGAGGGGATTTTGGAATGCTCGAGTGTTAGGGTTTGAGTGTTAATGAAAAAGAAGGCTTAAGTAATCAGAAGTTGCCAGTGCTCGAGTGGTTATATGTAGTACTTGAGTGTTGGTGATCAGTGCTCGAGTGTAGAGTGTTAGTGCTCGAGTGTTGAAAACTGAAGATGAACAGACAAAGCAATACTCGAATGTTAAAAACTCATGCTCGATTATTGCACTTCGGTACTCGAGTACTGAGTTTCAATGCCTGAGTATTGAAGTCTTGGACTATACTAGCATATAACAGATGTCAACACTCGAGTATGAATAAACTTACACTCAAGTTTTGTACTCTAGTGCTCGAGCACTGTTTCACAGTGCTCGAGTATTGAGATTTCTGAGTATAGGAAACTTACTTTGCTCAAGCATTGAAGTTGAATACTCGAGTATTACCTGTACTTCCACCATTTACTCGAGTGTTAACTGCCAGCATTGAATCAGATGTCTTACATTGCCTGAGTACTCGAGTGTTCTGATAGTTGTGCTCGAGTATTCCACCTTATGCTTCCAAAATTTGAATTAATGCTCGAGTATTCATGCTTTTAGTGCTGCAAGTGCTTGTTCAAAACACCTACAAAACTTTGATAAAACACTCCGAAGCTTAAGTTAGTAAAAGTTAATCATCAAAATAACTTTAAATCAACATTAAACAATTCTTACTTACAATTCATTGGGATTTACCATTCCCAATTCTCTTCTAATATTTATAAATTGTTCTCTAGCCAATGGCTTTGTAAAAATATCTGCCACTTGAAGATGAGTTAGAATGAATTCAACCTTGATATCCTTCTTTTGGATATGATCCCTCATAAAATGATGCCTAATATCAATATGCTTGGTTCTTGAGTGATGCACAGGATTCTTGGTGAGATTGATGGTGCTGGTGTTGTCACAGTAAATTGGAATTTCATTAAAAACCATTCCCAAATCTTGAAGTTGCTGCTTCATTCATAAGACTTGAGCATAATAACTTGAAGTTGCAATATATTCAGCTTCTGTTAATGATAATGACACAGTTGATTTCTTTTTGCTAGACAAAGAAACCAAGGCACCTCCAAGAAATTGACATTGACCATTGGTACTCTTTCTATCAGTTTTGTAGCCAGCATGATCTGAATCTGAATAAGCAATCAATTGATCATTTGCTCCTTTTGGATACCAAATTCCAAGATTAATAGTTCCAGTAAGATATCTGAAAATTCTTTTCACATTTTCAGCATGAGATTTTTTTGGAGCAGATTGATATCTTGCACACATTCCAACACTAAATTGAATGTCTGGCCTACTTGCTGTGAGATAAAGAAGGGATCCAATCATTCCTCTGTATCTTTTAATAGCATAGTCTTTTCTATTGATATCTGCATCAAGGAGTGTTGTTGAACTTATGGGAGTATCAGCACTTTTGCATTGATCTATTCCAAACTTCTTTAGCAACTCTCTGAGATATTTGGCCTGATTTATGAAGATTTCATTCTTTCTTTGCTTGATTTGAAGACCAAGAAAGAAATTCAATTCTCCCATCATGGACATTTCAAATTCAGCCTGCATCATCTTAGCAAACTCTTGACAAAGATCATTGTTAGTGGCACCAAAAATAATGTCATCAACATAAATCTGTACAACTAACATGTTTGATTTTGAATGTTTAATAAATAGTGTTGCATCAACTTTTCCTCTGACAAAATCTTTGTTGATTAGGAAATTACTTAATCTTTCATACCAAGCTCTTGGAGCTTGCTTTAAACCATAAAGAGCTTTCGTAAGTTTGTAAACATAATTGGTTTGGAAATATCTTCAAATCCTGGAAGTTGTTCAAAAAAAACTTCTTCCATGATAAAACCATTTAAAAAAGCACTTTTAACATCTATTTGAAATAATTTAAAATCCATTATATAGGAAAATGCAAGTAACATACGAATAGCTTCTAATCTTGCCACATATGCATAGATTTCATCATAATCAATGCCTTCTTGATTATAACCTTTTGCAACAATCTTGCTTTGTTTCTGACAATGATTCCTGATTCATCAAGTTTGTTCCTAAATACCCATTTTGAACCAATGACTGGATGGTCTTTAGGTTTAGGTACTAAATCCCAAACTTGATTCCTTTCAAATTGATTTAGTTCTTCTTCCATAGCAATTATCCAATCATTGTCAGTCAAAGCTTCCGCAACATTCTTGGGCTCTATTAAAGATATGAAAGCTGAAAATTGAGCCTCATTAAATCTTTTTCTGGTACGTACACCTTCACTCACCTCTCCAATCACTTGATTGATGGGATGATTACGGATGTACTTCCAGGCTCTTGGTTGAGGAGATTGAGGAAGTTCATCTGATTGTTCATTTTCAAAAACTTGAGATGGCTGACAATCAATTGAACTTTATTTGTTTAGATTTCCAAAATCTTTTGAAATAATAATTTCTTCATCAACATCAGATTTTGCAGGAGGATTAGTTTCAACAAACACCACATGCACAGACTCCTCTACCACACAAGTTCTTTTGTTAAAGACCTTATAAGCTTTACTCCTATTTAAGTAACCAATAAACAAACCTTCATCAGACTTGGGATCAAACTTACCAAGATTATCCTTACCATTATTATGAATGAAGCATTTGCTCCCAAATACATGAAGGTGTGACAGATTTGGTTTTCTTCCCTTGAATAGCTCATATGGTGTCTTTCCAAGTGAAGGTCTTATGTATGCCCTATTTGAGATGTAGCAAGCTGTGCTTAGAGCATCTACCCAGAAAACTTGTGACACCTGCTTCTCTGTCATCATTGCTCTTGCCATATCAGCAAGCACCCTGTTCTTTCTCTCCACTACTCCATTTGGTTGAGGAGTTCTTGGTGCTGAGAAATTGTGATCAATTCCTTCACTTTCATAGTATGCCACAAAGTCTCCATTTTCAAATTCTCCACCATGATCTGTTCTAATGGAAACAATAGACATACCTTTCTCATTTTGGACCTTTTTGTCAAAAATAGAGAATAATTCAAAAGTTTCACTTTTAAAAGCTAAGAATATGGTCCAAGTGAATCTGGAAAAATCATCAACAATCACTAGAGTATATAAATTTCCTCCTAAGCTTTTGACTCTAGCTGGACCCATTAAATCCATATTAAGTAGTTCAAGGGGTCCTTTTGAGGAAAGCTCAGTTTTTGATTTGAAAGATGATTTGGTTTGCTTTCCTAACTGACAAGCATCACACACCAAGTCATTTTTGAATTTGAGTTTTAGAAGCTCTTGAACTAATTCATTTCTGATTAATTTGTCAAGTTGATACATGTTTACATGAGCCAATCGTTTATGCCACAAATTGGTTTCATCAGCTTGACTAATTAAGCATGAGTTAGAGAAATTCTTTTCTAATTCAATAGTGTAATAGTCATCTCTATGAGCTCTGAGTTGAATGTTCACCTTCTCTTTATTAATGGGAAAATCCTTTTTGTTGATTATGAAGCATTCTTCAGAGTCAAATATCACCCAATTTCCTCTGTCTGTGCTCTGGCTAACACTGAGAAGATTGTGGCAGAGGCCTTCTACATGATACACATCTTTTACAGAAGCTCCATTTGAATTAGCAATTTCTCCAACTCCTGTAATCTTTCCTGATTGGTTTTTCTCTAAAACTTACTTTGCCTCTATCTTTAGCTTTCAGGCTAATAAATCTACTCTTGTCACCTGTCATATGTCTTGAACATCCACTGTCAATGTACCATTTGTTTGCTTTGGATGCTCTAAGACATACCTGCAGAAAAGTCATTTGGTTGCTTTAGGTACCCAAGTTTTGTTGGGTCATCTGATGTTAGTGTTTGGTGCCTTTGGAACATAAGTTCCTTTTGGTACCCACTTGTAAGTGCCTAATGCTTTGTTTTTCTTGAAAAGACAATTTGTAGTTCGATGACCTTTTCTATTACAGTAGCTACAAAAAGTAAAGGGTTCTGAGGAATGAACTGATCTTTGAAAATAGTTCAAATAATTCTTGTTGCCATGCTTTTTCTTCCCTTTGTGCAAATCATTTTGAGGAGTATATCCTATACCACTTCGTTTTTCAAGATTACTTGAAGCATTTCACTACCCTGACTAAATTTCTGAAGAGCTTTGGATAACTTCTCATTTTCATTTTTCAAATCATTGCATTTTGATCAAATATTCCTGGCAACAGGAGTTTCAGATGGTTTTTCAAGTTATTTAACCCTTTTTCTCAAGAAAGATAATTCTTTAGCAAATTTAAGTAATTCAACATGCATTTCATCATATACTTAACGTAATTCATCATAGATAGGTTCAGTAAATACCTCTTCGATGTCAGTTTCTTCTTCCTGAGCCACAAGATAAAGATTGGCTTCTTCTTCTGCATCACTCTCCTTTTCTCCTGAGCTGTCACCCCAAATGTTGACACATATGCCTTTTTCTTTTTGAAGAATTTCAGCTTTTTCTTTTCTTTTTCTTTGTTCTGAGATGCTAATTGAGGACAATCAGCTCTCACATGGCCTGATTTGTTGCACTCATAACATATAATTCTGCTTGATGTTCCTTTTTATGGCATTCGGGAGTTTTGATCCTTTTTATACATTAGTCTAAATTTTGTGACAACCTGTGACACTCCTTAACTTACCCCTTAGCTTCATTACAAAGTTAATTAGAATCAAAAGGAAGCCTCATTATGATCAAAGGGTCCAAAAGTTTCAATTTGAAAACTTTCAAGTTTTGAAAGTTACTATTCACTGGTTTTAGGACCAACTTTGAAAATTCATAACTAATTGTAGAAAAATTGAAATTGAGTGCTTCCAATTTCTATTTGAAGCTTGTAAGTTCCTTTACAAGGGAAAAATAACTCCTTGAGTCACTTACTTGCCCAATTGATACAGTTTAATTTGTAAACATGCACTGTACACTTGGTCATTTTTCTATTTTCCCCAGGTTTTTCAGTGATTTTCTTCAAACTTTGGAACTTAATAACTTTCTATACAAAACTCCAAATTTAGCGTTCTTTGTCTTGATAAAAATCTCGTAATATGAACTATTTTTATGTAAAATTTCATTCCATTTGAAGTTCATTTGCTCTATTTCTCGTCAGCCCAAAGTTAGGGATTTGGTTGACTTGACTTCATTTCATTAAATTTTCCGATCTCCAAACTTTTCCAAATGAAATCCTAACTTCTACTTATTCCTTAACCTTGTTTAATCATGCAATTGGAGTTCCTTAACTAGCATATACCAACCATAGGTGCATATGTTTATATCACATATTACATGCCATACATAAATTCTCAAATAGCATGATATTACATCATAATCTCATTAACAAAATCTCATCAAATTCCATACTTCAAGCTTCATACATTTCTCTTTTCCTTTTGATGAACTTGTACCTAGAAATGGTTAGTGGGGGAGATTGAGATTTTTGGAAATCTCAATAGCAAAGCTTACTAACATTCATGAAAAGTTTGCATGACATGCTTTAAGTTCATAACATAAGTAACAAAGTCAAATTGTGTACCAAGCACATACTTAATGCTTATGGCCATAGCATAATGTTACTCATAAACACATTCAACAATGTCATAAAGTCATGCACATCCTTAGAATAATTTCACAACATACTAAGTAAAGTTAGAAATCTTTGCTACCTTTAGGCTTTACTTTTCCTCAACTTGTTCTTGATTTTGTGAATTGTCTTGGTCACTTTGAAAATCACCCTCTTGAACACAATTCTTGCCTACACAATGGAGAATGTAATGGCCATTAAACATTAGCCATTTCCAATGCAAGAACAAATGTAAAAATCCCTTAACCATTCTCTTGAATTCCTTAAACCCTAGAGACTCAAACTTGTCTCTAACTTTTTCTAATGATTCCCTAAACTTGGGACCACTTATACCCTACACAAAAACTCATTTTGGATCCATTGGAATTATCAAAATCATCAAAACAATTCATCTTCACAAGGTTCCAGGTCAGGCCGAAATTATTCCCAAAATTCCTCAACATGGAATTTTCAACTTCTAACCATTCTACCACTTTTTCATGTTTCCAAACCCTCATTCATGCATGGGAAAACATGATTCTAACTCTTCCATGTCAAATGGAAAATTGGACAGCACCTCCCCATATTTTCATAATTTCCCAAATTTACAAAAGTTGCAAAACATCTCAAACAACATCAATATCATCATCAACATGCTTCTTCCAACAAGAGGAAGCATTTCCAACAATTAATTAGCTTTAAATCCCTCTCTTTCTCACTTTTCTCTCAAGAACCCTAAGTCATGAAATTGAGAAAAGAGA
>JANTPZ010132117.1:0-13816 GCA_025593235.1 Vachellia pachyceras
TTTGCTACTGGGATTTCCAAAAATCTCACCCTCCCCCACTAACCATTTTTAGGTGGAAGCACTCTCAAGGGTAAGGAGAAAGTTGTTGATTCATGAAGTAAAGTTTAATGTCCAATGTTGTGGACTTCATTATAATCTTTATGCTATTATGTTTGAAGTTGTAATGTAATATGTAATATGACTTGGGTATGTATCATGGACTTATGATAACTAGTATATGCTTTAAGAATGTCTAATTACATGGATTAATGGTTATGAAAGGTTTAGAAATCAAAATGATAGGTTATGAAGTTAAGAAGGGTAAATTTTGGCCAAGTGTTGGAAGTAAAGTCGGTCATTTGCCCTATTTTTCCCTGTCGGGAAATAGGGTAAATAAACTCCAAATGAGCTAAACTTTTATGAAAAAATAGTTCACATTGCAATGTTTCTAATGAGCCAAATATCACTGGATTTGGAATTCTGTACAGAAAGTTATAACTGTTCAAAGTTGACGAAAAATCACAGAAAATCTTGGGAAACTGAAAAATTACCATATGAACAGTATATTTTCACGAAAGAATCTGTACCAATTGGACTAGTTACTGTTCAAATGAGTATTTTTCCCTCATAAAGAAATTTGTAATCTTCAAATAGAAGTTGGAACCACTCGATTTCAATTTTTCTAGAATTAGTTATGAATTTTCAAAGTTGGCCCGAAAAATTGTGAATAGTAACTTTCTTAATACAGAAAGTTTTCATTTTGGTTCCTTTTCACAATGTAAGATGTTTGAGGCCATTAATTGGTTCCAACTTAACATAATGGAAGCTAAGAGGGATAAAAAAGAGGTGTCACACAGAATCCTAGTGTTCAAACACTTAATACAGATTTAACAATTATAAATAAAAATATTCAAGAAACTTATAAAAGGGTAAAAGATTTAGAGCTTATAATGGATAATATGGAATTTATAATTTTACAAAGATTTAATGAATTATTATATAAAAAATATGAAAATAGTGAAATAAAAATTCAATAGATGAACCTAAAACTAATGAAATAGCCCTTCTTCAAGTATTTAATAAAGGACTATATAGCCCAGAAAATAAAACAATTCTTACCATAGAAACATCGGAGAATTTAACCCAACATGAACAAATAGAAGAACTTATGGAAACATCAGATTTAATAGAGCAAGAAATTAATAATCAACTTAAAGAATTAATAATAGATGAAGAAAATAAATAAGTATTTATGAATATAGAAACAGGAGAATCTTCTGAAGTTATAACCCCTCCAGAAGATTGGTATGATTATTTAGAAACTATTGGAGATAAATTTACATATAATTATTATAGATAACACGAACCATATTATTATAGGCACAAAGATAGTCCAAAATTAGATATTCCAGAAAGTATAAGAAGAAAAGTATATTCAGCCGAACAAAGACTTTTAAGTTTAACTTGTGATGAAAATCCTACAGAAAGTATAAAAGAATGGTCTAGAAGTACTTTAATTTCTATAATAAAACATAATATTCCACACTCAGTAATAAAAACTTATATAAGACAAACATTGATAGGAAATGCAGCAGAATGGTATGAAAGACTACCTCCAGAATCTAAAAATGCCTTATACACTATAGATATAGAACCTTCAAACTCTGCACAAAATAAAGCAGTACAAATACTACAAAATTTTGAGATAGTATTAAGAAATAATTTTTCCGGAGAGTATATTTTAGGAAATCAAGAACAAACAAGAATAGAAAGAATGAATAGAAATAAATATAATATAATAAACTTAAGTATATGCAAAGTTGATAAAGAAAATTTAAATGCTTATATTTGTGAATTTGAAAATTATTATTATAAAATTGATAAACAAAATACTATAGAAGATCAACATTATTTGGATTTATTTTTCCAAAAATTACCCTATCCTTTAGGACAAGATATATTAGAACATTATAACAATGTAATAATAAAACAACACCAATTACAAGGAAATTTTGTAGACACTTTAGGACATAGAAAAAGAGCTTTATTTGATTATCTTAATAAAAGATGTACAAAAGCTAGAAAAAAAATTATATAAACAGATGAAAAGGAAAGGAAAAAACTTTAGAATAGATTGTACAGATATAGAAAGACCAGGACATTATGGATGTGATATACCTCATTATAGAAAGCAATATAAGAAAAGGAAGAAATATCCAAAATTTAAAAATCTTAAAAATATTAATGAAAAGAAACCATATATTAAAAAATATATATCAAAAAGAAAATATTGGTAAAAAAGAAAACAACCTAAAAATAAATCTAAAAAAGGAATTAAAACATGTAAATTTTATATATGTGGAACTGAAGGACACATTAGCCCTAATTGTCCCCAAAAAGATAAACAAAATAAAAGAATAAATTTATTAGAAGTTTTTTCCGAAATAGAACCTTTTGAATATTTTACAGAAAGTGAACAAGAAGAATTATATTTACTTGAAACTGACAGTGAAACTGAAAACTCAAAAAATTTTGTTATATGGATGATAAATGAAGAAAATAACGAGCAAGAAAATTCTGAACAAAACCATATGCAAAGTTTTATTTCACCATCTATTGAACAACATAATTGTCCTCCTTTTGATGTAAATCAATGGCACAAAGTTATAAAGGAAGATTTAAGTCTAACACCTAAAGAAGTTTTTCCACAAACTTTATTACAAGTTACTAAATCTTTTTTTAAAAATAAAAAAGTAAAAAGAACATATTTATTATTAAACAAAAAAAATGTCCTATTGATATAAGTCAAAGTACTGGAACTACTAGAATTCCATTAATCAGTAGAGAATATATTAATGAAGAACTTAAGAAAATACCTAATAATAAAGAAATTACATAATTATATATAGGAGCTGTAGAAATTCTAATTAAAACATATTTTAGAGAAGGAATTGATACCCCAATAAATTTATTTATAACAGATGATAGAATAACTTCTTCAGTAGAAGATGCAACTTTAGTAGTAATTCAAGGAAATTTAATATACCAAAAAATAAAATTTAAAATTTATCCAAACTTTACAATAAGTCTTATTGATAACTTCATACAAAAAAGTATAATGATTTATCATGAATTATTAAAACCGAATTTAATGGAAACAGGAGGAAAAGTTATAAGTATTCAAGCCACTACAGCTTATGCTTTAACAAATCATCATACTATACATAGTTCCCAAGTAGGAAAAACCATTATACCCCCACCTATGGCACCAATCCTTAATATTATCCCTAGAAATACTATACCTATAACTATGCCTTATTCTTTACAAATAGAGTTAGATAATACTAGATTATATGAACAAATGTTATTAGATAAATCAGAACCAAAAATTGAATATTCTAATATACCGGGAAGAAGATCGTTATATTTACAACATAGCCCTTCTTTAAAAATTTCAACTAATAATTTAACAAAGAAACAATATTCTTATGTAAAGTTAGAAATATTATTAGAAACTGAATGGATTACAAAGATATTTGAAATATGCCTTAAGGAACCTATGACTTTTGTGACACCTGACTTAATAGCACAAAATGAAACAATTATAATTAAAATTAATAAATTAGATCAATCTATAGAAAGTATTCCTTGTAAACCTTCTACAACTAATATTTTAGGATTAGTATTCTTTGATAAACATAAACCTTATAAAATATTAGAAGATAAAATTATTCTAACTTTAGCCAATAAAGAACAAATAATAATTGAAAAGTTTTAAATGCCAGAATCAGAAAAACATTCAGTAGTCAATAGAGAAAGTGTAAAACAAACACTTAAGAAATTTCAAATAAAACAATTAAATGAAATAAATGATATTAATAATATTGCTGAATTACCTTATAAAAATCAAATCCAAAAGACAAATTTGAAAGAATATAAAGTAAGAATAAAATCTGTACCAAAACTTAAAATTAAAGAAGCAAATGATGCATAGGATAGCAAGATATGTTTTAAGAATGAGAAAATTAATAGAAGAAATAAAAAGGAAAACTAAAGAACTAAGAAGACATAGGCAAGAATTAGATATACAAATGAGAAGATTATTGCATGGAGGATATGCTTTTGAAGCTTTAATATGAATTATTTAGATGAAAGAACAAGACAATTAATATTAGACAGAGAAAAATTGATACAAGAATATGAAGAAACTATAAGAGAATGGAAACCGATCTTAGATTTACTTTCAAGAGCATAAAATAAATTACTAATAAAATTATAACATTAAGAAATGCAAAAGCACCTTATATTTTAGTACAAATAAATTATGAAAATTATATGAGTAGAAAATATCATGCTATGATAAACACAGGAGCTGAAACTTCTATAATAAAACAATCAGTAATTCTAGCTAATGAATGGAAATTAATTAAAGAAAATATAAATATTTCAGGATTTAGTAGTGCTTTACAACAAATAAAATATAAAATAGAGAATAGAAAAATACAAATTGGACAATATGAATTAAATTTAGAAAAAGCCTACCAATTTAATGATTTAAAACCAGATATCATATTGGGAATAGATTTCATAGATAGATACTTACCTTTTTGTCTTTTTAACAAAATCGTTTTATTTAAAACTCCTTGTAGACATAAAGCTACTGCAACTATAATAAAACAACCTTATTCTAGAATGGAGACTCCTTTCATTAAGAAACAAGGAAAAGAAACAAAAATACAATATTTACCAAATAACATATAAATAAATTTAATTGAAGAAACTTGGGAACAGAAAATAATGAGATTGATAACTAAAAATTATAGTGATAATCCTTTACAATATTGGTATAAATCAAAGCCGTATGCTGAAATAAAATTGCATTCTGAAGAATATTTAAAGAAAAATAATATTAAGATTGAAATGAAACCTTTCAAATTTACACCTGAAGATAGAAAAGATTTCTTACAACATATTGATGAATATATATCTTATAAATTGATTCAACCTAGTACTTCTCCTTATTGTAGTGCAGCATTTATAGTTAGGAATCATTCAGAGTAAGTTAGAGGAAAATCTAGACTTTTTATTGATTATAGAAATTTAAATAAAGCAACCATTAAAGATAAAAGTCCTATTCAAGATAGACATACACTTTTACAAACAATCAAACAATATACTAATTTTAGTAAATTTGATTGTAAATCTGAATTTTTCCAAATAAAATTAACTAATGAAAGCAAAAAATATACTGCTTGTAGTACACCTTATGGTCTTTATGAATGGAATGTATTACCTATGGGATTTCATAATAGTCTAGGAATATTTCAAAAACATATTTATTCTAGATTAACTTCATATTTGAAAGAAAAATGTACTGTATATATTGATGATATTATTTTTTATGAAAATGATATAGAAAAACATAAAAGAGATGTTGAAAAATTTATTGAGTTAATTATAGAAAAAGGAATTATTATTTCTCCAAAGAAAACTGAACTAATGAAAACAAAAATAAAAGCCCTAGGATATATTATAGGAGATGGACAAATAAACTTACAAGATCACATTATTTCCAAAATTATGGAATTTCAAAAGAAGCATGAAACAATTAAAGAAATTAGATCACTTATAGGTATATTAAATCAAGTAAGTGAATATATTCATCATTTTAGTAAAAAGATTTCCTTTCTCACTGAAAAAACTAAAAAGGGAAATTTAGGAGTTTGGACTTTAAAAGATTAAGAAAAATTTGAACAATTAAAAAACAGAATTTCAACTTCAGTGGTACAAAGAAATGTTGATACCTTGTTTTGATGATAACAAAATTGTGTTAAGAGATTGCAAAATGATTTTTTGAATCACAAGTTTTGAGAATTGAATCAGTACTTCTTGAAAATACTCGAGTGTTTTTATCAAAGTATTGACAGTACTCGAGCAGTGAAATCCAATACTCGAGCACTGCATGTTTTGAACTTAAGAAAATTGAGTGCTCTTAGGTAATACTTCAAGTATTGACATGAAGTGTTGTCAATACTCGAGTGATGGAATGTGGTACTCGAGCATTGTGCTTTTAAAATAAGTTTTTAAACTATGCTATGAGTGAACACTGCAAGTATTGGCTGACAGCAGAGCCAATGCTCGAGCACTAGGTTTCCAGTACTTGAGCATTGAGGTTGCTGAAAATACTTCAAGTTAACACTCCAAGTATTGGCTGAAAGTATTGCCAATACTCGAGCACTGTATTTTAGCACTTGAGTGTTGACTGTTTTTCTCAACACTGTCAGACAACACTTCCAGCATTGGGTGACAGCATGAGCTAATACTCGAGCACTGCCAATGCAGCAATCGAGTGTTGAGCCCTTTATCAATGCTGTCAAGTAATACTTCAAGTAAAAGCTTCCAGCAGAGCCAACACTCGAGCATAGGTTAACAGCACTCGAGTGTTGTGACCTTTCACTCAACACTGGAAGCCAACACTGCAAGTATTGTCTGCCAGCACTACTAACACTCGAGTACTAGTTTTTCAATACTCGAGTATCAGACTGAAAATTTCCACTGTTCACCAATACTCTATCACAATACTTCCAGCATTCACTTCCAGCATTACTTTCACTCGAGCATCATGATTTCATCACTCGAGTATTATGATTTGCCAAAATTATATTTTCCAACACTTGCACAAATTACTCGAGTATTCTAAGGAAGCATTATCAGTACTCAAGCACTGAAATTTATCACTCGAGTATTTGACTCTTTTGAAAACACTTCCACACAATACTCGAGCATTGCATAAAAGCATTGAACTTTTATCTGAAATATTTTGAACAACACTCGAGCATTAAAACTTTATGCTCGAGCACTGTCTCTCTCTCTCTCTCTGACAGCTTTGTGTCTGACACACCTCACCTACACTTTACACCTACTTTTCTTATTTGTGTAACGACACTTTTAAATTCTAACTGCTCTCATAAATACAGCAGCTTGAAACAATCAATGAGGAAAGAGGCAAAGCATAGTCTAAGGCTCGGAGATCTTAACGTTATTCTGCAACATTCATCGTCGTCTGACTCAGAAGCATTAAATGCCATTAATGCAGAAACCATTGGTCGTTGATGAGAGTAACGGCTATTGAATGCAGTCTAACGGACACCTCATCAATTCTCAACTATAAAAGGACCAGCATTCATTACAGAAGAGAATGAACATCCTGAGCATTAAAATCTGCATTTACTACATTCTCTGTAATCTTTCATTGAATTTTTCTGAGCTTCATTTTTATCCATCTACTCTATTGAGAGAGTTATCTGAGGCCAAAATGCTTTGTAAACTTGTGAAAAACTCAAGGACGGGACCTTGAGTAACTTGGGTTAAAAGTGAGTTAGAAAACAGAGAGTGTCATACTCTGTTATAGTGAAAAGAGAAAGGAGGAGTGATTCCCAGGTTGTAAAGGCTTGTGAAGCCTATTTTACTGCTATTAGTTGATTTGGAAATCTCGGGGGTTCCCTGAGGACTGGACGTAAGTCAAGGAGACCGAACCAGGATAAATCTCTGTGTCCATCTTCTTTCTCTTATCTCGGTGACTTTGTTTCTAACCTCATTTTGTTTAAAAGTGCTAAATTCTTTATTAGACCAATTCACCCCCTCTTAGTCAAATCTCGTTCAAACAAGAAACACTTTGGCCAATCCTTATGAAATCATTTTGGCGGATCTCCAAGGAGCCGTTTTAGTGGACCTTCGAAGAGTTAATTAAGTGGGTCTTAGAGGAGTTAGTTTAGTGGAGGGCATAATTCTTATAAAGGCTCAACAGCTCCTATTACTAGTACGACCAATACTCAAAGGTGTGCCAAGTGTGAGAGGATACACCAGGGAAACTGCTTGATTTGTTTTAAGTACGGGAAGCCAGGCCATATCTCCGGATTCTAGTGCTACCATTCCAAGTAGAGTATTCACCTTATCACAGTAGGAAGCTAGTGCTGCACCAAATTTGATCAAAGGTACTCTTAAACCCCAATGCCTTAAGATTAATGCTTTATTTGATTATGATGCAACACACTCATTTATATTTGATGCTTGTGTACCTCGTTTGAAATTACTTGTACATGAATTGCCTTTTAATGTGATTATTTTTACACTAGCAAGAGCCTTAGTGAGAAATTTTAAGGCTTGCTTGAATTATATGATTGAGTTTGACAGTAGGATTTGAACTATAAATCTTGTTTGTCTAACTATGAAGGGTATATATATGATAGCGAGAATGGATTGGTTGTCAGAGAAAGATGTCATCCTTGATTGTAAGAGAAAGACTGTTTCTCTTCTAGTTGCCTCTATGAGTCTTAGAAAACCACCATTATTGTCCAAATTACAAGTTGAAAAGAGTGTTAGTAAAGGTTGTCAGGTAGACATGATATTTTTCTCTATTCAAGGAAAAATAGAAGAAGGAATAAAAGATATTGAGGTGGTAAAAGAATTTCTAGGGGTATTCCTAAAGGAGATGATAGGTTTACCTCTAGAGCAAGACGTGGAATTCTCTATTAATCTTACACTCGGGATAACGCCTATCTCTACAGCTCCTTACCGAATATCACCATCAGAATTAGCAGAATTGAAGAAGCAGATTGAAGAGTTATTGAAGAAGGGTTTCATTAAACCTAGCATATCTCCTTGGGGATCTCCTATATTCTTTGTGAAAAAGAAAGATAGAAGCCTGAGGCTGTGTATTGATTATCGCCAATTGAATAAGACAACCATAAAAAATAAGTATCCTTTGCCTAGAATTGATGATCTACTTGACCAATTGACTGGAGCATCCATATTTTCCAAGATTGATTTAAGATCAGACTACCACCAATTAAGGGTTAAAGCTGAAGATATTTCAAAAACTACATTCAGAACCAGATATGAACATTATGAATTTCTTATGATGCCATTTGGGCTAATTAATGCTTCAACCGCCTTTATGGATTACACAAATAGAATCTTTAGGCCCTAGGTGGATAAATTTGTAGTGGTCTTTATTCATGATATCTTCATTTACTCTAAGGATGAAGAAGAGCATAAAGAGCATCTTAGAGTGGTGTTACAGGTGTTGAAAGAGCACAAGTTATATGCGAAGCTGTCTAATTGCGAGTTCTAGTTGAGGGAAGTTAAATTTTTGGGACATGTTGTATAAGCTAACAAAGTACCAGTGGACCACACCAAGATTGATGCGATATTAAATTGAGAGACCATAGAGTGTCATAGGGATCCAAAGCTTTCTGGGATTGGCAGGTTACTGTCGAAGAGTTATTAAAGGTTTTTCATAGGTAGTCATGCATTTACTAAATTAACAAGGATCAGATGTATATATGGAACAACAAGTACAAAGCAGCTTTTCAAAATCTGAAGACTAAGTTGACTACATCACTTGTACTTTTAATCACATATCCTACCCAAACTTTTACCTTGTATATTGATGATTCTAAAAAAGGTCTTGGATCTGTGCTAATGCAAAATGGTAGAGTCACTGCTTAAGCTTCTCGATAGTTGAGGCCACGTGAAGAGAACTACCCTACTCATGACATATAACTAGTAGCAGTGGTATTTGTATTGAAGATTTGGAGACACCATCTCTATAGTTTACTATTTGAGGTCTTTAGTGACTATAAGGGTTTAAGTACCTGTTTGACTAAAAGGAGCTAAACATTCGACAAAGGAGGTGGATGGAGTATCTTAAGGATTATGATTATGAGCTGAAGTATTGCATAGGAAAGGGGAATGTTGTAGCAAACGCCTTAAATAGAAAGTCGATCCATATAGCCTAGATGATGGTATGGGAGTATTAGTTATTGGAAGATGTGCAAAGTTACCCTATGATGTAATGTCATTACTAATTGCTGCCATAGAAGCACTGACCATTGAAAACGTAACCTAGAAAGAAATTAAATTTATGTAATTTGAGAATGAGTTTTATTTGGGGTCAAGGAAGATGTCGAAGAAGATATATGATCAAAATTTAAGGTTGGTAAAGATGGGATATTGAGGTATATAGGAAGGGTGTGTCTCCCTAATGATAGAGAATTAAGGAAGCTTATGATTTATGAAGCTCATAGGAGCAAATACACAATTCACCCTGGAGCAACTAAAATGTATCATGATCAAGCGGAATTTATGGTAGAGAAGTGTGAAGAAAGATGTAACTGAGTTTGTTACTCGTTGCTTAACTTACTAGAAAGTCAAAATTGAATATCAGAACCTTCAGAATTATTACAGAATTTTGAGATCCCAAAGTAGAAATAGGATAATATCTTTATGGATTTTATCAAGGGTTTCCCTCCAACTACAGCTGAGCATAATGCCATATGGATCATTGTTAATTAATTGACTCAGTTAGGTCACTTTCTAGCTATCAGGGGTGACTACCCTCTTGAGAAACTAGCAATGATTTATGTGAAGGAGATTGTCATGTTGCATGGGATGATAGAGAGCATTGTGTGAGATAGTGATTCATGATTTACATCGCATTTTTGGAGGTTACTACAAGATGCATGTGGACTCGTTTGAAATTTAGCACTTCTTAACATCCCCAAACTAATGGCAGACAAAGAAGAGAATACAGACTCTAGAGGATATGTTGTGGGCATGTACCATTGAGTTGGCAAAAAGTTAGGATAGTTATCTTCTTCTAGCAGAGTTTGCATACAACAATAGGTACACCTCAGGCATCGAGATGACATCCTATGAAGCATTGCATGAAAGGAAGTGTTGATCTCCAATTTGCTGGACAAAATTGAGTGAGGGGAGTTTACTAGGTCCAGATTTGGTGGACCAAACTACTTAGAAGATCAAGATGATTCAGTAGAAACTTCTTACAGCTTAGAGCGGATATAAAAGTTATGCTGATTGGATGAGGCAATCATTAAAATTCATGGTAGGTGAACATGTATTTTTTAGAGTCACATTGACGATAGACATTGGTAAAGTGATGTGAGTAAGAAAGCTTGCACCTCATTTTATAGGACCTTAAAAAGATTGAGACCAGTGGCTTATAAATTTACCTTACCCCCACAACTGGAAAACCTTCATGATGTTTTCACATATCGCAACTAAAGAAATACCAACCTGATCCTTTACATCTTATTGAAGTGAATGAGATAGATTCTAGAATAATATGACATATAAAGTTGAGTCAGAATGGATTGTGGGTGCTATGGATAAGTAATTACGCAATAAGACCATCATGCTGGTATATGGTTTGTGGAGAAGAATGGCTCCCAATGATGCCACATGGGAAATAGAGGATAATATGAAGTGGGAGTACCTCCATTTATTTAGCTAGGTATATCTTTTAGTCCCTGTGTCAAATGTTGAGAACAAAATTTCTTTTAGGAGGGGAGAGTTGTAACATCCTTATTTTAGTAGTTATAGTTAAATGTTGTTTAGATTTTATTTAGTCAAATTGGGATAAAAAATAAATTAAAATTTAAAAGAAGTATAAATTTTGAATATTTATTTTATGAAGGAAAAATAAAATATAAAATAAAATTTCTCATAAAAAGCCTTTAATTATATGTGTGTAAACTTATCTTATTATTAAAATAAGTAACAAAAAAATAATATCTAAATATCTATTTCTAATATTATCACTATTATTATTATTGTTGTTATTATTATTTTTGTTTTTTAAAATATTATTTTATTCAAATAACACCCTAACCCTATCTCTATAGAAAGCCTTATCCTAACTCTAACAGCATATAGTGCTAAAGTGTTGCCGCTACAGTACTAGGTGCTCTCTTTCATTTTTTTTCCAGTGCTACAATTACAACGCTATAATACTCCCTTTTATTGTGTGGTTGTCTTGTCAACACCTTTTGCTTTCATCTTCCACAAATCATCTCAAAAGTGAAAGATGAAAATGCAATAATTTCCTTTAAAGCTTATTGGGGGCAGTCTATATAATTTGTTAAGCTTATTATAGGATCTAATTATTATTTAACATTTATTCCTCCTAAATTCACTAATAACTTCCACTTCGTACATTCAATGTTATTGTCTTCTCCATTAGAAGCATTCACTGCCTTGTCCAAAAAAAGAATAGATAAATACATACATATATATATATATATGCGAGTGTGTGATTTTGATGGTGATGTGTGTGTTAGTATATAAATAAAAAAATTGTTCACCTACACACGTATTATTCCATCCTACATATACATATGTCTTTGTGTGTGTGTGTGTGTGTAAAGATACATGGACTTTCTATTGAAAAAGAATAAGTAAATGCACACACACACATATGTCCCAGTAGCCTAGGCGCATATATAAGTGATATGTGTGTGCATGTGTGTGAGTAAGTAGCTAGTGTATGTTTTCCTCTCTTTTTTAAAAAGGGGTGTGACACTCCTTAACTTACCCCTTAGCTTCATTACAAAGTGAATTAGAATCAAAAGAAAGCCTCATTATGATCAAAGGGTCCAAAAGTTTTAATTTGAAAACTTTCAAGTTTGTGAGAGTTACTAGGACCAACTTTGAAAATTCATAACTAATTGTAGAAAAATCAAAATTGAGTGCTTCCAATTTTTATTTGAAGGTTGTAAGTTCCTTTACAAGGGAAAAATACTCCTTGAGTCATTTACTTGCTCAAATGATACAGTTTAATTCGTAAAAATGTACTGTACACTTGGTCATTTTTCTATTTTTCCCAGGTTTTCCAGTGATTTTCTTCAAACTTTGGAACTTAATAACTTTCTGTACAAAACTCCAAATTTAGTGTTCTTTAGCTTGATAAAAAGATCGTAATATGAATTATTTTTTTGTAAAATTTTATTCTATTTGGAGTTCATTTACTCTATTTCTCATTAGCCCAAAGTTAGGGGTTCACTTGACTTAACTTTATCAAATCATCAACTTTTCCCACTTCAACAATTTGCCATTTGAAATCTTAACTTCTACTTCTTTCTTAACCATGAATAAGCATGCAATTGAAGTTCCTTAACTAGAATATATCAACCATATGTGCATATATATATCACATATTACATGCCAACTTAAAACCAAAACATCATACTAATACATAACCAAAATATCATCCAAGAATGCATTATAAATGTTGATACCTTATTTTGATGATAACAAAAGGATTTCAAGAATTATAAAGCTTAAATTGTTGATGATTATGTGATACTCGAGTTCTATCAAGTTTGTGTGAAAGTATTGAGGAATACTCAAGTTGTGTGTTTGAATACTCGAGTATCAAGGTTTTTCATACGTTTAAAATCAATACTTTCAAGCAACACTTGAGTTTTTGTTGAAAGTGTTGACAATACTCGAGTTCTTGATTTCAATACTCGAGTATTGGAGGCTGAAAATGTTTATGAATTCCAACTCTTAAAGTGAAAACTCGAGTACTATGATGAAGTGTTGCAAACACTCGAGTGATTATTTTGAATACTCGAGTATTGGTGTTAAAATATGCTTTGAAAGAATACTCCCATGTGAAACTCGAGTGATGATGTTGAAGTATTGACAACACTCGAGTATTGTGTTGCAATACTTGAGTATCGGGCTTGATTTTCAAACTAATATTCAACACTTGAAGAAGAACACTCGAGTTACAAATGGAAGTATTGTCAACACTCGAGTATTAAGGTTGAATACTCGAGTATTGAGCTTAAACACTTGAACTTGAAGTGAAACACTCGTGTTGTGGAAGAAGTGTTGACAACACTCGAGTGCTTATTTTTCAACACTCGAGTATTGAGCAAAAGTTTTCAAATAAGAGACAACACTTCAAGCACAACACTCGAGTATTAGGTGAAAGTGTTGACAACACTCGAGTGTTGATTTCTAAACACTC